>JAYMSP010003041.1:0-21412 GCA_036897095.1 Plantago elongata
ACGATTCCATTCACAAATATTTGCTTCGATTATTCTGGAATATAATTTTATTATTGTAATTTAATCTCATTTTAATATATAAAAACATTATTCCATATACAAATACTACCAAACTACTTATTACATAATTAAACCAATCATATCACTCCAACAACCTTAAATACCAATAATTAACCAATGTAATATTCATATATAATTTATCAAATTTCAATACCAATCACATCATACTTACACCAATCATTTAGACAACCTATATAACAAACCTATAATACCCTAACCAATTACAATTCTATACCAAACACTAATTTTAACAATCCTGCTACAATTCGATCAATATTCATCCATTCAAATCGATCAACTCAAATGCCATGCCAATCATTTATCTCTTACACAACCTATATAACAAACCTATAATACACTATTCAATTACAAGTCTATACCAAACACTCTGATTGGTATATAATTTGAATGAGTATTTGGATGGATTTTGGTGAAATTGTGTTTGGAATGAAATTGAAATGGGGTATTTGAAGTGTATTTTAGGTCAAACCACTGTTCATCGAGCAAAATGGATCGATTTAAATGATATGACAATCAACCCTTAATTTAACAAGTCTAGTAAAATTCGATTACTATTCATTCATTCAAATCGATCAACTCAAATGACATATCAGCCCCGGAGATGTCAAGTTTAGTGATAGGAATATGGATGCAAATTCGCTCACAAGCAGTACTCTAGCTAGCTAGTGGAGATTTCTGCAATTATACTTGTATCTAGATATATATTATTCATGATAATATATACAGTACATCATATTCCTGATTAGTTTGACTAGAAACCGCACGTAATTAAGAGGATTCAAGAAATCCAACAGGGAATTAACAATGTCAAGTGACAGATAGATTCCATGAGATGAAATTTAGTTGTTGCAAATTGCCCAATCATATACTTTCTCAAGATATGAAAAGATTACAGTACACATCTACCCTAATTAAATATTTTTAATGACGTGACAACAATTATGCATAGTACATGATAATGAATAATATTATTGCTCTTAGAATCTTGATTAACAAATCAAACTGAGTTTCATTGAGTTTTCTTGAAAGGTTCACTAGTAGTTTACACTATTGAGTACCAACACTTAAGCTGAATAAGGCTAGGTCCTCTTCATCAAAAATTTACCGAATTAAATTGAAATAAAATATAGTATAATTAGGGGTGGACATCAGATTAGTCTGAACCAAACCAATCCGACTTTTTGGATTCTTTTTCAAATTCGAATTAAGAATATGTGAATTCATAATCTAATCCGAAGCCTACGGATCAGTTTCGGATTAATCCGAAGTCGGATGGGTTAAATCCGCCATAATTCGATAATCCGAAAATTTATAATATAATTTAATTTTTTTATGTCTCTAAATTCTAACTCTAATTAATATGCCTGGAACAGGACAATAAATTAAAACATTAAAAGCCATAATCAAGTTTAACATCCAAAATTATAAAACACCCAAGTATTACACGTCCGTCATACAAAAGTCTAAATGATAAACTAGTCAAATTAATTGTAATATATAAGTTAAATTCAAATGAATTGTCATCTTTGTAAAGAAGTGGGGTGGAAGCGGCAGTTTTAATGATAGTTAATTTGAAGTGGCAGTTTTAATGAGAGTTAATTTATGAGAATTAAATTATATTTATGCATTGAGTTTTCACTTTTGATTCTAGTAATTTTTTTATTAAATAGTTAAATATATACATCGGATTGGATCGGATAATCTGCGATTATGGATCGGATCACCAAAATCCAAAACGTTAAAAAACCTCAATCTGAAATGTTAGGGTCAGATTGGTTCAAATTGAATTATCAGATTTTCAGATCGAATTTTTGGATCGGAGCAATTATATCCACCCTTAAATATAATTCTAACAAATAAAACTAAACTGAATGAAATTGAATTGAGCTTAACTGAAGTGATTTCCAATTAAAAATAACATAGTCTAATCATTCTAAAAAGTATTATGCAATATGCCCAGGTAATGAGATATACAATATGATCCTCTAGCTAGATAAAAATGAAGTGATCCCACCAGGCTAAGATGAGCATATCATTTATGTGATCATGACTAATCCATAATCTTGAGTTTGGTGGGATTAATGAGGTGGAAATACATATTTAAGGTACACTAACAAATAATGGCTCTAAGTCTTGTGTAGAATTTTGTTTGTTTAAGTTAACACTTGGGGAAAATTAATGAGCTTTAGTACTGCAGATATTGATTATTGATCACGGGTATCAGCATGTTAATTGGTCTAATATTTAAGTGCCACAATGCCTTAAAAATCTACAAATTGGGCTTCTTTAGTGTTCGTAAGTGTCTTTCCCTTGTTTCTAAGACTCTTACGGGCTGATTGGCCTGGCATTTAAATACCCCATTTGACTCGATGAACAGTAATTTGGTCTAAAATATACTTTAAATACCCCTATTTCAATTACATTTAAAATACAATTTTATCTAAATCTCCATTCAAATGCCATGCCAATCAGCCCCATACATACTGGAGTGTTAGAACTTAGATGGAGAAATCTTACAGCTTAATGCGAGTTCAACTACTGATTATAATCTAATCTCGATATTATATTTGTACTTGACTAATTAAACCGTCTAATGTATTACATCAATATGCACTTAAAAAGAAGGTGAATAAATATGCATACACGGTTCAAGTAAGAAATGAAGTTCGTACTGTACGGAAAATGAAGATTCGTATTGAGTTGTGAGTAGTTAAGATTAATTGTGCTGGAAATTCGGTGATTGATGACATTCCATTAAGCACCTTTAATAATTATTAGCTAGGATTATCACACGAAACTTCTAACTGGAATGTTTACTAGCTAGCTAGTTTGCAGCTGGAACCCGCTTAATGGTAATACCCCTAATTTGATTAAACATCTCTTAGATTAGATCTTGTAATTTATAAATTAAACTTCGTCATCACTTACCTGTAAACATATCACCGTAAACATATCGTCAAATATCATACGTACGCCAGAGTGATTATTTATTTAACTTGTGATTCAATTCAATCTTCTTTCTTTCATCGTTTCACCCAAGATGTGGAGCCAGTGATTAAGCATCATCATTGCATGTGACTTTCCTAATATCACTGTTTCGCACCAATTACACATGGGAAAATGTTAAATCGACATACTTTGCCCCCTCAACATGGAAATGTAGTCGGTCCTGCGAGTTTCAGCTTTAACAGGTACCAACTCAAATTCCATTAAGATTATATTCAGTAAAATAAAATTAACTAAAAAGATAGTTGATAGTTAAAAAAGTAATTAATAAATAAATAATTAGTTGGTAATTAGTTACTTACTTTTTTTCTTCTCAAAAAGATAACTTGATTAACTTCTAAAACCAGCTAGCTGAAATGAACTAACTTTTCAACTAGTTTGTTTAAAAAACTGCACGCTCACGTAATGAACTTTTTGAGCTGAAAAAGTAGTTTAGATTCCTTATTACGTTAAGAATAACATGACTTAGTTATTACTGAAATGATTTGTTTAGACACGATATATAGTACGAAATCTATGTATTTATGTGTGAGTATCTTAGTTTATAAGTTACCAATCTTCCGTTTATAGTAAAAAACTCATTAGTGTTTGGTACAACTTGTTCGATCTAAACGAGTCAAGTCCGATCATATGCTAATTCCATCCCGCACATAAGTTAGTTAGTTATATTAACGTACTCAATCAAAGCTTATAGTGTTTCTGAGTTCCCATCATTGTGTAAACCAGTTAACCCAAATTTAAACCTAACAACCTTTCTACTCGAGGTTTAATTCAAAAAACAACAATGGGTATATATACCTCAAACCTAATCAACTTTATCATACTATATTACTGACCCTTCTCGATTATCACTTGTAATATGTTCTATCATATAACAAGTAGGGACAAATGGCCTAGCATGTTCAATCACCATAGCACTTCTTTGGTAAAATGACTTTTGGAAGGGGAGGAGTGACAATACCTTTCGTGTGAATAAATTAAACTGATATTTTTTCTAAATCAATAATTATAAAATAATATTTATATATCATTACACTAAATATATAATTATATATTGTATTTCATCACACTAAAATCTAAATATACAGTTTTTTAATTTTATTTTTCTTTATATTGTATATTTTCTCTTTAATATACATTTTTTTCCCTATATTTGAATTGATAGAGTACTTTTTAAAACCTTTATCCCTAATGAGTCTTTGATACCAATTTTCACCATTTGGCAATCATTCAAGGTCATCAAGGACTATTAATAGAAGAAGAGCCCAAATATCGTGGGCCTAATAATCCAGACAAACGTTATCGTCCAATCTCCAAACACCAATCCGACATTTGTCACTAAGAATAATATATTTACTATTAAAGTTTCAAAGATTTATTCAGTTCGGTTTCGTGGTGTAGTTGGTTATCACGTCAGTCTAACACACTGAAGGTCTCCGGTTCGAACCCGGGCGAAGCCATTTCTTTTTCATTTAACCTTTCCTTCTTTTGAATCTTCTTAACAAAAATTAACGGCGGTAATTTTCACTGAAATTGGCGCTAAACCGATAACCACGGGTCAAAAAGCCACGTCAACATCCAATCAAATTCACGTGGCACATCACAATCTATTCTCTTATTGGTCCACGTCACACCTTCCACGACCCACATTATTTCTAGAAATTTCATCTCCTCTTTTCGAAACATAATATGAACTATTCCTCTTTTTCCACCATTGTTGTACCTGAATCATCATCTCGACAAAAAACGAACAAGAAAAAGGCCCTGTTTCTCTTCTAAGCATTCGATTCTTCATCAATGGATTTCAAGTTTCGACCTTTTAGCATTGCGGTGGCAGTTTCTTTGCTTTTGATCGGATTTCATGTACCAGAATCTCTAGCACTGGTTGCGAGTCAGGATTTCAATCCTCCCTATCCTAAAGCTATTTCGGTAAGCTGAAAGTTGGTTTGTATGCTCCATTTTAGAAAAAGTTTTGTTTATGCTCAATTTCAATTTGGGGGTGAGTTTGGGTTCGTCATTCTTGGATTGGGTGAAATATCTCTGAGGTATGGGTTGATGTTTTTTGCATTGTAATAGGATTTGAAGGAAGCGATTGTGAAGGGGTTAGGGTTCCAAGCTGAGGATTTTAAGGTATCCGGGTTTGATTTGAGGGATGCCCTTGTAGGGAAATCTGTAGCGTATGAATTCGACGTGGAGATTGATAATAAAGTGATGCCTTTTAAGCTATTGGAGGATGTGAACCGGTGGGAGTTTGTTGATTTGCCGATTTTTAGAATGGAGCCTCAGGTGAGGCCTGGTGAGGAGAATGGGTTGGTGGAGAGGAAGGAGGTGGATGATCAGCTGCCTGTTCTCGCCCCGTTTCAGTTGGCTGGGCCGATGGAGCTCTGGCTTCAGGATGCTAAGGATATGAGGATTTCGTTGCCGGTGAGTTTTGAGCTTGGATTTTGTTGTTATGAAATCTTGTTTTAGTACTACATTCTTTTTATCTCATCTTGATCACTTGAGTTTTGTTCATCTATGTATCAAGGAAAATCTAAGCATTTTTGGCACGTAAGGTCATTGATTTTGTCTATTTTAGGATACTGAGTTGCTACTTTATAGTTTATATAGATTGTACCAGGCTTCTAATTTTGTAGGATGGATAAAAGAAGTTCATTAATTTTTGTCTATTTAGGATCCCGAGTCACTACTTTAATATACTATGTACCATGCTTCGAATTTCATAGAATGGCTGGATCTGTTCATAGTTTCCACTTACGTTCTGAAATACCTTGTTTGTCAAGTGTGAGTTGTATGTTGAATTTTTGCAGTGACATTGTGCTCTGGCAGAGTTATGAGCAACATTGTTCATACTTTGAAATATAGCTGGTGTGAGATATTTTCTGATATAGGAGTTTTTGTTTGTGAATTTGCTGTGTCGTTGGGGTATGGTGTCAGAGCTGTATTTCAATATGCTTCATTTTGTTGGACTCCTATTTTCCAAATTATTTGATGTTTGAGACCATGGGATTGGTCTGTTGACTGAATGTCTGAATGCATAACCGGAGACATCTGATACAAGCTTAGTACCCTCTTTTAATTGTTGATTGATTCACTGTCTAATGTAATGCAGCATGATGTGGATGCTGGTGTGCTGAAGAAAGTAGTATTAGCAGAAGGTGCAGTAGTCACAGTTAAGGGTGCGAGATCTGTTAGCTTGCGCCATCCAGTCGACCTCTCCCTCCCACTAAATCGATCCAATAGTGGTTTTGCTTCAGGTCTTTTAACCCTGGCAGAACGACTCCGACTTGCTGCAAGTTCTCAAAATGGCCCTGTTCTTTCACTCCGGATTGTTGGCCCGACTTCTCTCACAACCCCTGAAACATCTTCCCCATCTTCAATTAACCGGCTCAAGCTCAAGCGACTAGCACCTGGTCTTGTCGAGTTATCCTCCCCTTCCAGAAAGAAAGGTATCGAATGCATTTAAGTTGAATCGTACTTTCACTGGATCTTAACATAAAAACATTATCAATTGAATTATGCTTTGTACTTCAGCCTGATATTTGTACTAACTTCCGGTTTATTAATGATGGTACGTACTATCAGGTCTAGACTCTGATGCCACCTTACCAATGAATCTCCAAGGTGATGCTACAGCGCTTCTAGCTGTTGATCAGCTCACCACATTATGGCCTGTTACATCCATAAACGGCTCAAACTCCAACCTACTGGGTTTTGAGGCCTTGCTTTCATCCGTCTTGGGTCCAAAAGCCAACAAGGAAGGTTCCATTAAACTCTTAAAAGCTGATGTGTCGGCTGAGACCTATGTGAAAATAGGCTTTGCTGTTCAGAAGACACTGAAGGAAGGTGAAGGGCCTTATGAAGACTATCCAGCATGGAGAACAAAACCAAAGTCCGTGAGGATGCATTTTGAGGTGTTGGGTAAGGTGGATGGGAATAAGGTTGTCCCGGAGAAGGTGATGCAGGTGGATCCGGTTATAGCTGAGGATTCCATGGCACATAATGTGCTTACAGGAAATGTTTCCATGTCTAAGGTCCCGATTGTGCACCCGCCTCCAATTCCATTCTTATTGTGAGTTACTGAGGAGTATATACAAACTGTAGAGAATTTTGGAGGATATAAAAAAGCATGCATGAACAAACAATTGCAAACACATGTTATGTTGTAGTATATTTAGAGGCAAATCTGGTTACGTGCCTGGTCTATTGTATCCTACTAGCCTTCCAGATTATATATATCTATGCTAACTAATAACTAGAATCATTAACTTATGAAAATTTATCCCCTCAGATGTTCTTTTATATGTTCACTCCGAATCAAGGAGTCACCTATGGAGGTGAACCAAATGTCAAGTATTGGACGAATCTGCATTGTTTAGAACATTTTTAGTGATATCGAACTTGTTTAAGTTAACATTAAAGTAGAGCCAAATATTACGAGTAGACAAAATGGGGAATCCAAATGTTGATAATTAGAAACATAATCCGAAAAGTCCGGTTTTTCATGATTCATCGTAAACTCTCAGTTCAAATCAAATGAGTCTAGGGCTATCAGCTGTAGTATCTCCCAAAACAACACGTTTCTTGCCATCGTCTCTCACCAATCAAATTTCACTTCACTCGCTCTTTTCAATCAAGATCCCTAAAACCCAAGGTTTCTCCTTTTCCTCTTCTATGCTATTATAAATTCTTCTTCTTGAGCTTTTAGTGTGCCTCTTTACCGGTAATTCAGCTGGAACTGTTACTTTATTTGGAATTCTTACTCTATGGATGCATGCGAATTTTTACTCTATTGCTTCAAGAAACTATTGGGATTTGACGGATCAATCATTTGTTTTCTTGTTAAAGTTATTTACTTGGTGATTTTGCCTCTAGTGGTTTTGTTTATGCATCTTTTAGTTTAGAACTATTGTGGGTGGATTAAGTTTCGAATTTTAGTATCTTAAATGCTGGGAAAAGAATTTGATGCACGTTCCTCCTCATTTCTTATTCATCATTTTTCATCAATTCTTGCTGTTATTTACTGCTTTACTTGTAACTGAGCTAGAACTGTTGATCTGTTTAGTAATCCTTCTATGTGGATGTGAATTTTGGGCTTGTTGCTTCAAGGAGCCATTGGGATTTGACAGATCAATAATTAGTTGTCTTGTTGAAGTTATTTACTGTGTTTTCACGGGTCTAGTGGTTTTGCTTATGCAGCTTTTAGTTTAGACCTATTATTGGTGAATTGAAGTTTTTGGTATCCTTTCTTGAGTAAATTCTGGGAAAGAATCTGTCCCATAATCCTTCACACTTCTTATCCACCATTTTGCATTGTATTATTGAGCTGCTGTTAGTTTACAGGTAATTGAGCTGGAACTGTCACTTAATTTTACTACTCCTACTGTGAATGGGAATTTTACTCTTATTGCATCAAGAAATTATTGGGATTTGACGGATCGCTCATTAGTGATATTGTTAAGCTATTTACTTTGTTTTCACGGCTCTAGTTATTTGTTTCTTCAGTAATTGTTGTTCGTAGATTGAAGTTTTGATTTTTAGCATCTTTTCTTCAGTAAATGATGGGAAAATTTGAAGCATTTGTCGTGAAATCCTCCTCATTCCTTTTTTTGAAATCCTTCTCTTTCTTCTTCTTCTTCTTCTTGTTGAGCTAATTACTTTGTTTTCATCGCCCTAATGGTTTTGTTTATGCAGCATTTGTTTAGAACTATTGTGGGTAAATTAAAGTTTTGGTTTTTAGTATAGTTTCTTCAGTAAATGCTGGGAAATGTTTGTCGCATAATCCTTCTTATTTCTTTTTATACCATTTTGTAGGGGGTATTGAACCTTTTATGTATAGGATTCTGTGTTTCTTGGTTGTATTGGGTGATTGATTTTGTATATGGTACTTGCAGAAAGAAGGAACTTCATTGTGCTTAATAAAAGTGATAGTAATCTCGCGTACATTAACAGAGATCAGCAAACGGAAGATATGGAATCAAAGACACCGTCTGTCGTGATAAATAGGAAGCTTTATGCTGATCTAGAGCCGTACAACACAGGTTTTCTGAAGGTCTCAGATATTCACTCATTGTACTATGAGCAGTCTGGGAATCCAGATGGGCATGTAAGCTTACATTGTATCACTAATCTTTGCCCGCTGTCTTTTTTTTTATTATCAACATAATTTCATTGTGTTCTTTTTCCTGCAGCCAGTAGTTTTTCTCCATGGAGGTCCAGGAGGTGGAACATCACCCACTAACCGAAAATTCTTTGATCCTACTTTTTATAGGATCATCTTACTTGATCAGGTGCTTATTTATTTTGCTGCATGAATTAGATAAGTATGGAAGTGCAGTATTCTCAGTAAATTATTTCTCTGTCAGCGAGGTTCTGGCAAAAGCACTCCACATGCTTGCCTGGAAGAAAATACAACATGGGACCTTGTTGAAGACATTGAAAAGCTGCGGGAACACTTGAAAGTTCCGGAATGGCTGGTAAAGAACATTTGTTTATAACTCTGGTGATATTCAGTTCCATGTGCATATCCTCACTTTGACTTTGTAGGTGTTTGGTGGTTCATGGGGAAGCACTCTTGCTCTAGCATACAGCGAATCGCATCCTGACAAGGTTCCCCTACCATTCATTCCAATACTTCCTTCTTGTGGAATCTTAGTTTCATATATTGAAATTGAGATGAAAGATAAGCATACGTGATAGTCATTTTCAGCTATGATAGTTGATAATCATTCTACCCTCTTATCTTGAAGGTCACTGGCTTGGTACTGAGAGGTATCTTTATGTTGCGTAAGAAAGAAATTGATTGGTTCTATGAGGGTGGTGCTGCTGCAATATTCCCTGATGGTATACTTTCCTCTTTCTTATCCGCATCTACTTTTTGCATGTCAGTGGTGTATAATGTTGGGTTTATGTTTCAATCTGTCAATAGCTAATGATTGATGTGAGGAAGAGAAGACATCGTTATATTTTATGCAGAATCATCAGATGGTCTGTTAGAGAACTATGAACTCTGTGTATATGAAGTTCTGTTTTTTTGGTTAGAAAAAGAAATTGGTCACGACTCACAAGTGAATAAAGCTGCATGTGACTTCAATTTATACATCGTTTAGTTGATAAGGATATCTTATGGGGATTACTAATGCTTTTCAAGCATCTCTTGCTGATTTAAATTAATCGAGATCTAATCTTGCTTTGTAGCTTGGGAGCCGTTCAGAGATCTAATTCCATTCAATATATACATCGTTTAGTTGATAAGGATATTTTATGGGGATTACTAATGCTTTTCAAGCATCTCTTGCTGATTTAAATTAATCGAGATCTAATCTTGCTTTGTAGCTTGGGAGTCGTTCAGAGATCTAATTCCATTCATTTATACATCGTTTAGTTGATAAGGATATTTTATGGGGATTACTAATGCTTTTCAAGCATCTCTTGCTGATTTAAATTGATCGAGATCTAATCTTGCTTTGTAGCTTGGGAGCCGTTCAGAGATCTAATTCCAGAAAGCGAAAGAGCAAATCTTGTTGAAGCTTATCATAAGAGGCTAAACTCTGATGACAAAGAAACACAAGTAAGATTGATGGTTCTGGTTGGCCTTTGTGCATACCATGTACTATGTTGACTACTCAGTCCTCCCAAGGCTGTATCTCCCGTCAGCGGTTGTTTCGTAATTGATATTCCTGAATTATTTGGCACATGATTGTGATTAAGGACCTCTTATGAGGCTCCCCTGAAGCTTTAGCTGAGACATTCTAATGTAAATGATTTATATGTTCTGTCAATTGTATGTTCACTTGAATTTCTTGAAACATAGTATGCAGCTGCAAGGGCGTGGACAAAATGGGAGATGATGACGGCTCATCTTTTGCCAAATGATGTTACCATAGAGCGAGGAGATGATGATGAATTTTGCTTGGTGAGTATGGTTCCATGGAGCCACTACTATATTTTATTGCTCTCCAGTCTCCACTTTGCTTCCAAAGGTTCTGTATTCCTCTATGTTCTCATGTAAATTAATTCGACTTGAATCCTGCTATATAATTTTCCTGCTCGGGAATGTTCTGACTGACGAAATATGTCTTAACAAGAATTTTTTGTCTTTCTTTCAGGCATTTGCAAGGATTGAAAACCATTACTTCTGGAACAAAGGATTTTTCCCTTCGGATTCGTACTTGCTGGATAATATTGAGAAAATAAAGCATATCAACACCGTAATTGTTCAGGTTTGTCCAAGTCTTGGTTATTTTTTTTCTAGATTAACTCGAACTTTATTGTTTAACTTAAAGTGACATTCTCACTAAACTAGTATCCAATGATTTCGATTTGTGCACCGAAGTCAGTGAGCGAGCTTTACCTACACGAGCTTGCAAAAAGACTTGTGTGCCACTCTGCTGTTCATCTTTAATCACCCTCCTTTTATGTGTGAACGTGATATAGTGCTTGTTCTGTGATGATGATGCATGCAGGGAAGATACGATGTCTGCTGTCCTCTAATGTCAGCCTGGGATCTTCACAAGGCTTGGCCAGAAGCTGATTTCCGGGTAAGCCTTAGATGCTGTCTTAATAGTGCATATGCACATCCGGGATTGAGAAGTTTGGCTTTTCGTACTTGGTATTGAAAATTCTTCTTTCCACAGGTGGTTCCAGATGCAGGGCATTCTGCTAATGAACCGGGGACATCGGAGGAACTTGTTGCTGCAACTGAGAAGTTGAAACATA
This sequence comes from Plantago elongata, assembly GCA_036897095.1. Lineage (NCBI taxonomy): Eukaryota > Viridiplantae > Streptophyta > Magnoliopsida > Lamiales > Plantaginaceae > Plantago > Plantago elongata. Next base: position 11,806 of record JAYMSP010003041.1, read on the forward strand.
TTATCCAGGGAATTGCAGTTTGAAGCTCATTTTGTGCGTGCGGCTTTTAAAATGGAAATAATGTAGTGTGCAAAATGTAGAAGAATTGTCAAACTTCTGTTTTGAGTTTATGTCTTGATTATTTATTAGAAGTTGGGCCAATGTACACTATCATAAACTCAATACTAAGGTTTTTTGTTATATTTTAAGTGCAATTTTCCTAATTAAATTGAACGGATCCGAATTATAAAAATATAACTAAAATTTTCATTCCTGCGATTATATTTAGAGCATTATCAGTTATCAAATCACTTAGATTAGTATCCTATAATCATTTAAAAATTATGTTTGAAACCAAAGAAGTTAAACATAGCTCTGGTATTCAAGTATATGATGTTGAATTTCAGATTATATAATTCCGTATTTCGTAAAATGGTGTAGAAAACGAAGAGGCTGATTGGATTAGTATCTAAATGTCCGTTTGGATGCTATTCGGGAATTTTGTGTTTGTTATGACATTTAAATGTCGAAGATCGAAATGGCTCTACAGTATCAGCATTTTTCTCTACTTATATAACAAACTTATAATACCTATTCAATTACAATTCTATACCAAACACAATTTTAACAATCCCACTACAATTTTGATCACTATTTAAACATTTAAATCGAGACATTTAAATCGCATGTCAATCAGCCTCAAGTAACGAGGCTAAAATCAGCTAACTAATCCCAAGTTGTTTGTTTAAAAAACATAAGAAAAACAAGGAACATAAACGGCGCAATTGGACTGGTGTCGGCCACTCTGTAACCCAGCTAAGAAGTGGGCTGGCAACAAACAACATCGATCGATCATTTACAGGTCCCATCCATCTACTTCCTCTCTTCTCTTCTTGCAACATTGCATGAATTACACGTAGCCTGTACATACACACTCATTCTTGTTTTCTATCTCACACCAATACTAATATAATGATTATTCATTTTGCTAAATCAATTATGACTTGGAATTGCGAATCATTCTAACCTTTGCCGCTTGACGCCTTGCTGTATCTACACCTGACTCCTCGTATTTCCGTGAAAAGCTCAACACCTTTTCTTTCACCCATTTCCTCAACAATTCTCGTTAGATACGTTATATACATAATTTAAATCAATAGTCATATAATATTAATCAAAACATTTCTCAAATATTACAAAAATTACGTTTTACTAACAAGATAAGATAGACATGATACATCTCTAAACAAGTTATATATATGTCGATTATGTAAATAACTTATATATTCTTTTTTTACTCACAAAATCATTGAAATGAAGGTTTTTTTTATATAAAAACTCTCACAAAATTTTAGAATTTTGTAAAATTAAGTTATATATTATATAAAATATATGATTTGATTGATAATTTATTTAATAATATGAATCAGTCGAGTGTTAATATAGAGTCCATGTCTTGGTAGGCTAATGATTTTTAATTGTTTAGAAATGAAATATTTATTAATTTTTTGCAACTAAAAAAGGGATCTTGGAATTGAGACTCTTCTTCTTCTCCTCCTCTCTCTGTTTCCTTCATCTCCCACAAACCCTTCTTGGAGGGGTGTGTGGTGGCAGTACCAGTACCCCTGTTCTCGATTTCATCTGTACAAAAACACTCACCTTTCAGTCTCAACAGAAACAGATTCTTGATTTGTTTCCATCTGATTGTTTTCAATTCGATTGATATAACAAGAGATTATTAGCTCATAGCTGATAATTTATGTCGGGTCTTTACAATCCAAATTTCTCTCCGGCAAGGGCTGCTTCTCCTCAGATTACAAGAGCCACAGATGTTGACAGGTTTGCTCATCCTAATTCTTGCACTTTTGTTTCTGTGTCGTATTCAAAACAGAGCTTTTTGGAATTGGGATTTATTGTATTGACTGGTGTGTTTTTGTTGTGGTTGAGCAAATCTCAGTAATCAGTACTTGTCTGAGCTGTTGGCTGAGCATCAAAAGATTGGACCTTTTACCCAAGTTCTTCCAATATGTACCAGGCTCTTGAATCAAGGTACCATCAGTACTTGCTTTAATTCTCTCCATTTTGTTTTGTTTTGAACTCTTTGCTTGTTTGGGTGCTTGGTTAGTGTTGTTCAGTTGGATCTAAGCTGTTGTCGTATCAAGATTTCAATTTTGGGATGTGGGAGTTGGATCTTAACTTATCCTTGCTTGTTGAGTTCTTATTTTCCCCTACCATGCTAACCATGTTGTGTTTGGGGCTTTGGTTTAACCCGAAAAGGTGCATCAGATGTACCAGCTCCCTAGAAGTCAGGAGTTTAGTATGATTCATTTCAGTAGTCAGAGTTAACTGACACTGTGTCAGTTGCACAGTAACACTTGAGGTTGAGGTAGGTTGTAGGGATTCTTATACTGTAAATATAACAAGAAACCTTTGACGTTATACTTCAGTTCTGAATCATTCATTCAATGTGTAATGTGTACGATATATGAATGGGCTTAGGATTTGCCTTTGCTTGTTAAATTTTCGCCTATGGATTTTGAGAAGTGAAAGGGTTATTTTGTCTTGGTTAGGGTCGATATCTTGCTCATGATTGTTTTCAGTTAGTCACCAGATTTACATGTGTTCTTAGACGAATAGAGCACATCTGTTGTCCATTGTGATGTGCTATAATCTAATTTATTAAACTATGCATTTATCATGACTCTTACATCATTATGATATATACTGAGAATCATGTTCTGTCGCAATTCCAGAGATCTTACGGATTACAGGGATGATTCCGAACCAAGGGTTTGGTGAACTTGAGCGTTTAAGGCACCGGAGTCCCAGCCCTATGGCTTCTTCAAACCTTTTATCAAGTGTTGGTGGGACAGGATTAAGCGGCTGGAGTGGACTTCAGCAGGAGGTAAATAGTTTTTTAATTTCTTTGTTGTTTCACGTGAAAAAGGCTGTTGCTTCTGTTTTGAATTTCCTTTACGCATTCAATATACCATGGGTACAATGCAACTTCTTACGGTATCACAATAGCTTTAGTTTTCCTTTGTCTTCTAGGGGATACTTGAGCGGTTCTCGGTTGTTTCATTTTTCACATATAATCTTGTACTAGGATAGTAGAAATTTTGTGACATTCTGATAGTTGGAATTAGAAATTAAGGAAATAAGGAATATGATCATTTTAGCGATACTTGAAGTAAACCTAGCGTTACATGCTATAGTAATTTTACATACTAAAAAATGCTAGTCTCTATGACGTTGATATGCTTCCAGAAGTTCTGTAGCTGCTATGTTTGACATTACTTTATGGATCAACCCATTTATTTAGTTTAATGAGATTGTGGGCTTATACAGAATTTTGCAATAAATGTTGAGCATTCATTCACATAAGCTAAGATCTTTAATACTTGCCTTTTGTATTGAAGCTACCAAACATCTATAGATATGACATTTATTTTTTCAATGTCGAAACATTCTGAAATCTAAAGTAGAAATGGGAAAGATGAAACTGGAACTTCAGTATATGGTGCATGTTGTAATTGTGAATTTATGGAGGTGATTTGGATGAATATATGTATAGATATGGGATATATCATAAAATATGAGTTGCTCTCCTGTTGTTAATGGTGCGATTAGGTACCTTACCATCTTTATGATTGGTCATTTCATTTCATGCTGTTCCACGCACTTACATGTTGAGTGCTCAAGTGTTGGTAATCTATTCTTGCCCATGTACAACTGCTAGCATTTGACATGCAGCATAAGGCAAAACACAGATGACATTCTAGGTCTTCTTGCAAATGTGTTTTGATGCATTATGGTGCGCATACATCTTACTTGCATTCCAGCACCATGCCAGTCTTTGTTCTTGTACAACGATAGTGGGAGGGTAGTTGTATGAACTTGTATTTGTTTATCTTAATATTTTACTTATATTTTTTTTGGAAAATTGTCGCCACTATAGATTTTCTTTGGGGGTTAATGTTTACGTCATATGCATTTAATGTGTAATGCTCACCCTGTTTGTTATATGAATATTAATGAACACCTCTCTTACATGGCAGCGATTAAATGGTCCTACTGGGATGACAATGGATTGGCAAGGAGCACCAGCAAGTCCAAGTTCATTCACTGTGAAGAGGCTTTTGCGTCTGGAAATTCCTGTGGACAACTATCCTAATGTAAGATGATCATGCGTGTGGATTTATCACAGATACAATGTGTTATCTTCTCCTTCAGATGACTTACTTTCGCTTGTACTCTCTTGCAGTTCAATTTCGTTGGGCGACTGCTAGGTCCTAGAGGAAATTCATTGAAGCGTGTGGAAGCCACCACAGGTTGCCGTGTATTTATTAGAGGAAAAGGTTCAATTAAAGATCCCGACAAGGTAACAAATTATGGTTATATTGTTTCTGTAATGTGTTATAATGATTTTTAAGAAACAACCATCTGAATTTGCTGGTCAGCACTTGGTGCCTTCTGACGTTTGGTTTAATTCATTTTCATGTGTTGATTTCCAGGAAGACAAGCTACGGGGACGGCCAGGTTATGAGCATCTTAATGAACCACTCCACATTCTAATCGAGGCTGATTTACCAGCTAGTGTTGTTGATATGAGACTAAGGCAGGCACAGGAAATAATCGAAGAGCTGCTGAAGCCTGTGGTAAGTAACTCATGCCAATTCATTGTTTCTTATTTTGTAGCAACAGAGCTTCCGCATCCTGGTTAGGTTTTGCAAATGATTCTCAAGATGATTTTTGCTATAGTTGAGAAAATATTTTTGATCAGCAGAAGTAGGAGGTTTTTCTTACGCTTAAAAGCAAATTTTTATGCTTAGAGCAGCAAAAACTTCTCATTAAATGCTTTGAGCATACAGAGGCTTAACTGCTTATTTTCCAGAGAGAAGTGGATGCAAAAGCAGTGAAACCAAAAGAATAAAAGTACTTTTAGAGTTGGGGAGGTGGGGGAAAACAGCATTCATACACGACCTTAGCTGTAAAGAAATAGATGATAAGATTTCCTGACATTCTGAAATTCGAACTTGTACAGGACGAGTCGCAAGACTTCATAAAAAGACAACAACTGCGGGAGCTTGCCTTGATAAATTCGAACTTCAGAGAAGAGAGCCCCGGACCAAGTGGCAGCTTGTCACCATTCAATACCAGTGGCATGAAGCGGGCAAAGACTGGGCGTTAAGATGCTGTGTGCATTAAATGTTGGGATTATCATTTGAGCATCTTGTGATCGACGGAATCATGCGTGGGAATACTTTCAAAATCACACCGTGTGGACTCACATTTCCTGCTAGGTTGATAATACAACAGATAGGTGAGAAAGGTGGTCATATGCAGTGGGGCTCTTTGGTTGGGTTTGTTTGTTTTTGTCGAACAGAATATAGAAATACAGGACGGGGGGAAATTGGGTCCAGAGGGGGAAAGAAATTGGTCTTTTATTATATATATATATAATTGTGGTTTTAAAACAAGGTTTGGCTTGCTTGACAGATCTTGAAACAGATTCATTTGATTGATTCTTGTGTTAGTATTTATATTGTGATTATTTGTTACTGTTGGACTATTGGTACAGAGCTTGAGAAATCTGCTCTTGAAGTAGATAAGTTAATGTGAACCTAGTAATATTCTCCTTTATAAACTGCAGTATTTTTCTGAGTACAAATTATGTGGATGTGGAAGTGGTAGCTCAATGGAATTCGTTCAAGATGGGCATGTGGTTTCTATTATGTGTTCTAAGGTTTTTTTGTTGTTGCTATCTTCCTTGACTAGAAGACGTACCATCATGATTCGTGAATATGCTACTCGTTTTCAAGCTCTATTATGTGGTCCGGCTTGTACAACGTCTTCCTTTCCTTTACGCACTTAAATGGGATGTCGATGTCTTACAGTTATTATTGACACTCAGGTGAAGTAGATTGGAAAAATCAATATCGGCACCAACTCTTCTTGTATGTTGAAGTCGAGGTCATTCAACTTATATGTCGAGTTTAAAAAGCTTAGTTATTTTTTTTAAACGGTTAAATGGTGATTTGAATCCTGACCAATTGGTTGGAGTTGAAGTTGTCTTATCAACTAAGTTGCGCTTCTTTGTTCTTAGTTGTTTGAATGGATTACTGGGGTGATGTATGCTCTTTCTGTAGCTATGTATGATGGGGATCCAAAACTATCTCAAACTAAAAGTGTATGACATTTTAAATATGTAACTTCACACACACATATATATTTTAAACGATTAAAAGTTGACTCGAACACTACCTATTAGGTGGAGGTGAAACATCTTATTAACTGAGTTTTGTTCGTTGTCAACTTCACACTGATGTTACAAACATAAGCTTGAAATGTATATTATTGAGTCTATGACTATAAGAGCCCGAACTCTGTAAAGTTCGCATTAGTTATTATATTAAATTTAATGCGAACTGACTCCTGACCTCTGACTCTACGCGTGCTAACATATTGACTCTTAACAGCGGATTGAATTCGGATATTAATTACTGACTCGTATCTGCCAGTTATTTATTATAACTGAAGAATAAATAGCCCTAAATTACTATCTAATATTATATGGAAATTTGTGCATATTAATATTACTATTATAAATTAAGAAATTATTTAGAATTATATTATTAATAGTGAATTTAATCAGTTGAGCCAGAAATAAATAACCATTCTTGAGCCCAATGGATTAAATAGGCAAATGAGGTTTAATATTATTTGGGGGAGGATCTATATTACATTACATAAAATAACTGTTTTATGATGTAACGATCAGGATTCGAGGAGAATATTTTAATTATCTTTCGTGTATAGTTCTTGACGGATTAGTAAAATGTTAGTTCACTAACGAGTAGGTGAATTAAAATTTAAGATAACTTTAGAATTGAGTCGATCCTTCCTAATCGACTTATTCTGTAAATCGTCTTTTTTAGCTATCTCCTTCACCCATCTTCTTCTTCCCCAATTCGACATACTGCTCCTCTCATCTCCACCCTCACCGATAGCTGTGAGTCGCCACCTCCCTGTAAATCAACAATAGCACGGTAAATCTCTCAGTTTTACCTTTGATTCCATGTGTTGACTCGTGACCTGGAAGAATTGGAGTGTGACGAAGCTTGTGACACAAGCTGGCAATGGATTAAGTTTAGGAAGCTTCCAAGGGAAGCTATTACTCGCCACAGTCGGTCGGAAGCGGTGGAGAAGCGGCCAAGCTTCTGTATTAAGCTATGTCGGCCGGAGCTCCTATAAATAGGGCTCATCTCCTTCAGTTTCGTTCTCAACCATTTCAGGCTCATCTTCTCCAACTTCACCATTTTCTCGTTCATCGCCTTTGATTCATCTGAGGCCCCGTTCTTTTGCTTGCACTCGACTCGTTTCGTATTCGATCGACTTCTTCGGTAGGTGTTTCTCTTCTTTCGATTTGTAATCGACCCTTGGGCTGGGTGTTTGCTAGTTCTTATTATTGGATTGATTTTGTTATGTCCGTGTTTGTGTGACAATGTACTTTGCGTATTGGCATGTGTAGTCGGGCTGTTATGTCTGTGTTGTTGTGTCTTAGTCGTGCCCTGTTCTCAATTCATCCGGGTTGCTAGTGGTTGTTGCACTATGAATTTCATCGGTCTGATGTACTGTAGTAATTCGAATTTTTGCCTGTGTCATCGAATTATGCAATTTCGGTCTGGGTAATCACTGATGTGTTGTACAATATCCTGTGTGTGTGAGTTTCGGATTTGTCTGCCTTATTTGTTATATTTCAATCGATTTCATGTTTGTTAATGTTTCTCTCAATTTGCCCTGTTATTAGAGACGTGAGTCCATGTCTGAGTCTGAGTTATTTCTGCTTGCTTTATGTTATCATGTCTTGAATTCGATCTACTTTGGTCAGTGAACGTGGTGCTCTCAGTATGTGTCTATATGATTGTCTGCTGCTACTGTTCATTCGAATCCAAATTACCTGTTGCTAAGTTTGTGTGGCTGTTTTCGAATGAAATTGTGCTGTAGCAGCTTGATTAACAACTCGTGTCGTGGTGACCTGTTCGAGTGGTTCTAAATGTTAATTGTTTTGAATTGATGCTCTACTTGTTGCCTTCTCTGAGTTCAATTGGTGGTTTGAGTCTAGGATGGTTAGGCGTCACTGTATATTTGATTTGGTGTGTGAGTTGGCGTTCGGTCACATTATCGTTCAATTCATTCTACGTGTTGTATAGTTGTCTGATGTCTGCTTGTTTGCGAACTATACGGCTCTGTTTTCTTATTTGAGTCACATTCTACCTGCTATGTTTCTCCTTCTTCTGCGAACAGTCCCAGTTAGTCGACTTGGCTCTGTTCTGAGTTGAGTCAGTTTTATTCGACCGTGTGTGCTCAACTTCAGTTCGAACTTGGTCTGTCTTGATGTGATTGATTCTAGTCCTTTGTCTGAGTTGATTACTAGGTTGACTGTTTGGTTTTGTTTCTATTAGGCTTGAAAAATTAAATTGTATTTGTTTATCTACGTACGTCCTGTGCTTTGTTGTATTTTGCACTTGTGGTTGTCTGCCTTCATTCCATTGTAACTGGTTGTGTGTGTATATGTTTGCTTTTATCTAAAATTGTTTTGGGACGGAGCATAATACTAGTTTTATTGCAATGTTGTCTTGTTGTTGGTTGACTTTGCTTGTCGGGGTCTGTCTCTGGGTTCTTGGTGTACTCTTCTTGTTTTTGGTTGAGTCTAGTCTTACACTTTGCTTGATTTCTCGGGCTATTGTTTGAGGAACAATGATGTATAATTGTTTATACATTTTGTTTATGTGGCAAAGTGTCTGTACGGTTGGTTTATTTTTAAACGCATGAATTAGTTGTCATGAATCCGTCTGTATTCCAGTGATCTGAGTGTGGTTGATAGAAACTGTTTTTACAAGAGGTTGTTGTTTCAAAACTTAGCATGCGTGATTAATTTTGTTATTTTCTGTTTCTGCCCATTCTTGAGTCTAACATATGAAGCATGATAACATCTTGAGTCCTTGTGAGCGGTCTAAGCGTTGTCCTTAGAAATATGATTATTATAAGTCATGTGTTCGATGCCTGGAAGGTGCTTATATATTTTGTATTTTTTTTATGTTTTTGACCAGTAGTATCTGATGCATGATTATAACTTCTCTCGTACATGATGATTAATTGCCTTGTCTGTTGTTGAGTGGTAAACTGGTAGAACTAGTTCTATAAAGCACTTGGTTTCGAACCTTTGTAAGACCATTGTTTTGTTATTTTATGCCTCTGCTTCTCTATGAAAGTCGATTGGTGATACTTGTGTATTAGCTTTGTAATTTTTTGCTTATTTGTTACGGTGTTCATGACTCGTATTGCCCTTGTTTGTTCGTGATTTTATTCCTGTAAGAATCGTGGGTTTAAAGGGGAAATTCTTATAGTGTTAGATTTATTTCTTACTAGTCGATACCATTATTCAGGAACTTCGTACACTGAGAACTGGCAAGGAACGATTTAAAGGTGAGTGATTTCCACTCCGTCTTACTAAAAATAAGTAAGATTTTCGGCATCCGGCCCTGGGAAAGTTGTTATCTTTCAAAGTCTTCCTATTCCAGTACTTGCACCGCTTGCTTGCTTGATTGATTCTAACTTCGACTAC
>JAYMSP010003042.1:0-21405 GCA_036897095.1 Plantago elongata
AGTGAATAAAACATTGCAAGAAGAAAATTTGGTGATGCTGCTGATGGATAGCAAGTTGTAGGTGAAGGTAGGTACAAAAAGGACATTTTTAAGTGTTAGATCATCAGATATATGTATATCACCCATGAGTGTTGCAATTGAGTCATATTATCTAGACATGAGCAACAACACTGCTGATAATCCACTACTGGACCCTGCACTATACCAACAGTTCAACCAATTTACTCAGTTTCTAGCCTTTCAAAGGCACTCTCAGATTCAGCCTGCACCTGCTCCTCATCACTCAGCCAATGTTGCAGTGGCAACCTTACCTCAGTCTGCTGATGAGATCATTCCCTCAGGTTTGTATGGCAAATCCTACTGTTTTACTGCATTTAATACCATGACAACACAGTCTTGGATAGTGGGCACTGGTGCCACTGATCACATGACTTGTGATGCTTCCCTGTATGTTTCTTCACCTATTTCAGTTAAAGTGTTTATCAAACTAACCAACTCTTAATACTTCTCTTAACATTTGCTCTGGGCATCTGAGCAATCTTGTTGGGTTGTTTCCAACCTGGTGGATACCTAATGAGCTGGAAGCAGGACTTCTGAGTATGATTTGTTAATCCACAGTGTAAGCATCTCTTATTGGGTTTATCTTTCTGAAATGATCTGAACTGTTGAGGAGTGGTAGTGTTTCCTTGAGAAGAAGTGCTCCTGATATGAGGTGGCCGATAAGATGTGGATCTACTGATCATGGCAGCTGAATCCAATGGACTTGTGACAGCAGGTTGAAACAAGGATCTTTGTGATTCATCTTAATTGCAGTAATATAGAATACACTTGGAATAAGGATGGTAATGGTTTCTGCAGAAGAAGCTGGCTACGTAGGTGAGCATAGGACTCATCCAAACCAACAAGAAACTTCATCAATGCATCCTTCTGTTGGGTGAGCATATACGTTTGGATCAGCTCACATGTGCAGGTGGATAGAGCACCACATGAGCATGCCAAAACAGGTCTAAAGCTAATGTATTCATCCCAAATTTAAATTTTCATAAGCTTTTTTTTTATCTTTATAAAAGTTGGGTATGAAACAGTAAATTTGGAAATGATAGGTAGCAATGTGCAAATATTACATACTATATTAGGGGGCTGATTTGTATAGAATTTGAATGGATATTGGATGGATTTTGGTGAAATTTTGTTATGAATGAAATTGAAATTGGGGTATTTGAAGAGCATTTTAGACCAAATCAATGTTTATCGAGTTAAATGGACCGATTTTAATTCCATGCCAAACATCCCCGGTTGTAATTTTGATAGGCCAAATTGGTTTCTAGCACAATCTCATGAACTAAAACGGTCCGAGCCCATCACTATTCACTCAGCAAATGGGCCACTACAAACAAATCGACCTGTGACACAAAATCTCCCCGGTTAATTGGGCTAGTTGGAGTAGCTTTGTATCTAGTATTGTTAAACAGATAAAGGAGTGGCCTGCCACAGTTTTAGTTAATAGGTTTGGCCTGCCAAACGAATCCCCCCATTTTGTAATAGTTTGGAGAGTTCTAAAAAAATAATTTAACTGCATAATTGATATATGCCATTTATAAATATATAAAATTTAATTATTTTACACACGAAGCAGCACAATTAATATACGATATTACAAGAACATGGAACTGTAAATTTGGAAATGATAGGTAGCAATGTGCAAATGTTACTTACTATATTACGTTTAATTTTGATTCACAAAATCAACATTCTTTCGCGCTATATTTCAATTCTGAAGAAGAGCATCAATCAGGCAGCAAACCTACTGAAGCCTTCCTGTCTTACAAAATCCCAATCGGCCTTCAGCTTCTACTCCAGCAGTACATGGCGTTTCTCAGTCGGAAACTTGCGATTCTACTCTCGTATTCCTATGCTCCGTCGTCTGCTCCCAAATCTGCCATACATAATCTTCGGAGTATTCATGTCTCAGGATATCTTGGAAACTTTTTGAAACGATTTTCAACTGTCCAAGAGCATTCCAATCCGAAGATTCTCTCGCACAGTCCCGGTGAGTCGTGCTACCTGCTCTGTACATCGGAATGTACCCAATTTTTATCTTGCACGGTATATGTTTGTCAAAATGCCAGAATCGCGTTCCAGAGTTAAACTTCCTTTTGAATTCATTTAAAGTTGTGAATTGTGAAGTGATACGGAGTACTTTTTATTCCAATATATTTCCGCTTTCATTTCTATCTATGACTGTTATTTTTTCGGGCCTTTTGGGTGATATTTTAATTGATCTTCCAAAAGATCATGTCTTGGGACGAATACTGTCATTCTTTAACATTATCAAAATAATGACCATGCTTTTTATATGCTTTATTTCAAGAATAGAGAAGGAAGTTCTCAAAGACCAGAATATGGAGTTTAATCTGGATTTTCAGATATGGCATAACGGAGGTGGCAGGTGTCATAAGGCTGCTCTTGTTGATCCAACTTCAGTGATAGAAACTAATGCGCTAATTCATTCAGAAGCAGTTGTGGGTCCTGATGTTCATGTTGGATCTGGGACCATCATTGGACCTGGCGTTACAGTTGGTCAATCATCAAGAATAGGGTACGTTCTTGTATTTAGTCCTTCGACAATCACAACTATAACCCAACCACAGTAGTGAAAGAATGCTTTACTTGCCTGCAAAATATACTTACAAAGACCAGGTTGTGATTAACATAGAAGCTGTGGCTAGGACCTAGGAAGTTCCATGCATTCGTATCAGTTTGAGAAACTATCTAACTTCTGATTGGTTAACGGATAGCAGCTCGAACCTTTTACTGTTATAAGCCCTTGAGAAAGATAGTGGATAGTATGTCCTTACTTGGGACTATAAGGTCATTATAAACTCTATATAAAACGGAAAAATAATTTGGTTCATGAACTCTCTCTGATAAACTTGTCTCTAGATCTGTTTGTCATGTTAGCAGTTATAAAAGAAATGACTCCATTACGTGTTGGTTGTTGGCTCTTCTTCTAAATTCATCATTTTTACAGAGTTGTACATGTAAAATGCTTCTCCATGGACTTCGGTTTTTATTGAGTCATCATACTTTTTCCAGGTATAACGTTGTACTCACTAATTGCATGGTTGGTGATTATTGTGCCATTCATAATGGGGCCTGCATTGGTCAAGATGGTAAGTCTGAGACACTAAGCACTTTTGTTGTATCAAAGTTGATTAATACTTCATCTTATCTGAAGTTCACATCAACATTTCCTTGCAGGTTTTGGGTTTTTTGTCAATGAACAAGGACAGATGATGAAGAAGCCACAGGTTAGTAGTGTTATGCTTTTCCTTTCATATCTAGTCATGAATTATAATAGAAGTTGATTGTAGGTATCTTTGTCATCTCTAGTGGCTTATGATGACATTGTTCCTCCTGTTGTTCATTGTGCCATTTGTAATATTAGTCATTTCATCTTTATCCAGAACCTGAAAGCAAGAATAGGCAACCATGTGGAAATAGGTGCCAATACATGCATAGACAGGGGCAGGTGAAATATACTAGGACAGTATATTATTGTTATTAGAATGTAAGAAACCCATTGTTGAAGAATTTGTGTAATATGATTACCTTTGCATTGTCTGTGTAGTTGGCGAGATACAACAGTTGGGGATCATACAAAGATTGATAATCTAGTACAGGTCTGTCCTATCTTCTGGAGTGCTCGTAATTGATCTCGTGTCAAAATTTATACATGCTTCACTTTGCAGATAGGTCACAATGTCTTGATTGGGGAAAACTGTATGCTTTGTGGTCAAGTTGGCATCGCAGGCTCAGTGACGTATGCCACCACTCCTTTTCCCTCCTTTACCTACATCTCTCGGCACTTAAAATCCAGCTAACTGTAATTAAATCTGTGGAATATAAACTATTTTTTATTATTACAGGATTGGAGATTATGTGACTTTAGGTGGAAGGGTTGCAATTAGAGATCATGTGCACATTGCATCGAAGGTATATTTTCGGATCCCGATCCACTCATCCATTGCGTGTCATTGTTGTTTTCTTTCATTGCGTATTCACTCCGGAAATAATCTACTCCTGCTAATAACATGCTCCCGAGACCGAGCTGCAGTATATACTATTCTGGTTGTTTCTTGGACTCAGGATCCATTTGTTCCAAATTTGTTGGGACCTCAACTGGTGTAGAGCTCTAAAAATCAAAAGCACATTATGCGAACAATAATCCTTCCGTGTCATGCCAAACTTTGTTTATCCTCTGCCTTTTCCCTTCTTCCTTTCAGTCTCTCTTTATGATTGCTTGTAAATCCTAGTGTATCCACTGATTACATTTCCAATTACATGGAGACGCAGGTCAGGATAGCTGCTAATAGTTGTGTTACCAAGACCATTGGTCAACCAGGGGATTATGGAGGTTTTCCTGCTGTAAGATTTCTTTAATCTGGTGGTTTGGAAATTTGTTTTATATTTATCTCTATGCAATATTCATGGACAGTAAAATCAATAGATTTAACAGGTCAGGATACATCTATTTTTGTATATTTTTATTTTTTTTGTGAACACCTTTAGACTCCTATTATGCATCAGGTTCCTATCCGTGAATGGAGAAAGCAGGTCGCTACCCTTCGCCAAACTGCAGCAAAGTATTCGGTTAAAGGTGCCTAGCAATCGCCAACAGCTGTTCAAGGCTATACAGCATTACAGAAACTACTATCTTCTTAGCTGGCGGAGAATCCTGTAATATGAGCGAAAGTACCCACTTGAGCAGGTTAAACTTTTGCCTAGGCTGTGTAGTGTAAAGGTTAGTATTCATGTTCTTTGATATCATCTTACAGCATGTATTAAACTTTATACTTGGAAAATATTGGAACTGTGATCAAGCCTAGAGGTTCTCCAATAGTGAAACTGACAAGCAACTTTCTTCTCTAGATGAGTGTAGGTAGAACTGACTCTACTTGATGCTAAATGCATCCGAGGAAACATTGTTCACCAACCAAAAGTATCTAAAATAGTGAATATTTGTGAAAGGTTATGCCTGAAATCTACGTTTGAACATTCTAATTTGTGACACATACCAGCAAAAAAAAAAAAAAAAAGAGCTGCAAGAGATTTGCAGGTTTGCTTGAAAGTTGAAACCGTCTTTCACGTTGTCATCTTTGATGTGTCTTGGTGCTGTGTGGAATTTCTTTCTGAGACAGTTCCACGCGGATTATTAGCCGGCATTACTGAAAGGTCTTCATATTTTATCTGCTTCAGCTTTGTCTTCCATCTAATAATCTTAAACCTAACAGCAGTTTCCACGTGAATTCGATAACGAACCCCTTCTGAAAATTCTTGATCTTCATACATCATCGAGTGAAACGATGTAGTGTTCTTGTACCCCTGATAGAATCCTTGAATAGAGTCCGTCCCAACTATACCACCACCATCTCTGTACAGTTGCAAGCTGATATTCTTGTAATAAACCCCCATACGCTTATTCGGATTGTAGATTTGGAGATCGACAAGCATGGTATTATCTGCAACAGTTGTATTCTGATCACGAGCCGTAGAGTTCATGGAATTCCTAGTGGGAAACTGCACGCGGGTGATCCTGAACTCTGGATTTGCTGGTGTGATACTCAGCCAACAGATCACCCCGAGGGCACCTAGAACGATAAGCACACAAACTAACCAGCCGTAGATGCCATCACCTTTGTCAAATTTCAGGCGAGCCATTCACAGAGTTGTAAAAGTAGAGACGTTTAGGTGTTATGGTTTATAGTTTATAGATTGATGTAGCTGAAAGGACTTGCATACATATAATGGTTGTGAAGATTAAAAGACGTTTTTGAGGAATTAATTAAAAGGAGTTGCGAAAGTTGAATTAGCGCGGATTGAATTGGATTGGATTGTATAGGGGATTGGATGGTATGGGAATTTATTTTATCAAATCATTATAATTTTAATGTTGAATGCATATATTTAATTCTTAAAGTATAATAAACATCTTCTCACGTTCTCATTAACTATTTTTTTATTTTTAAATTTTAATTTTGTCCACTCTAAAATGTATACTACTTGAAAAATAAAAATTTAAAAATAAAAAAACGTTACCAACATTTTTATATTTTCGAGATCTATAAATAAAGATCACTCTCAACTATGTTTGAATTATTATTTTAATATGTATAAAAATCACTAGCAACTTTATTTGAATCTTAAAAAATAATAAAATAATTTTAAAATACAATGATACTAATCTTAACTTTTAATACTCTTATAAATATCTTGAATATATAAGAATAATCATTTATATTAAAAAAATACCGATACTTGAATCCAATGCACGATACTCGTGTTCGATGTCCGGTATCCGTATTCAATGCCCGTTCTCCGTGTCCAATGTTCGTCACCCGTCTCCGATGCACGGTACCCATGTTTGATGTCTGATATCCGTAAGCAATGCCGATAACCGTAACCATTGCAGAGTATGCGTCCGATGTACAATCCGATATTCGAATTAGATGCTCGATACTCGGTATCCGTATCCGATGTCCGTCACCCATATTTGATGTTTGATATTCGTAAGAAATGCCCGACATCCGTACCCATTGCTCGGAATTCGCCCGTCACCCATATTCAATGCACGGTACTCGTATTTGATGTCCAGTAACCGTAAGTAATGCCCGATAACTTTACCCAATACCCCGTATCTATGTATGATGCCCAACCCGATTACCCTATATGATATCTGCTAGTTTGATTATTGCCCAATATAATAAATTGCACTTTTAAACTCGTTTTACAATTTATTAAGATTCAAATAAAGTCGCTAGTGATTTTTATAGATCTCGAAAAAATAATTCAAACATAGTCAAGAGCGGTCTCTATTTATATATCTCTAAAAAATATAGTTGTTAATAATTTTTATTTATTTTTATCATATCTTTATTTTAAGAAAAGAATTATTCTTACATGGCTTTTATATAAAAATGTACTATTTGATAAAAATTGTATAAAATTGTTAATAATTTTATTGATAAAAAAATTAAAAGAAATGTAATGGATTAACAAAGTGCTTGTTGAGGTAATGCGTAAAGTTAGTTGTGGGACTTCACTTCTGGTGATGAAGGTGAGTCAGTTACATGAAACGCTAAAAGTGTGATAGAAATCGCTTTGCCATCGTGTAAAGCAGCAGAAACACAAACAAAGTTAATTCAATATTTCATCATGATTCAAGCATGACTATAAGTGCATGCAAACTTTTTCAGAAATACAAAAGATTATCATTAAACTGTCTCACAAACAATTAAAACTAAAAAAAAACAGGTAAAGAATGATGAATTTAGTGGCTTACCAATCAAGCATTCTTTTTTGGTTTTATGATTGATATATTATTCTGGAAAATGCGGAAAAATAAGCAATACAATTAGTAAATAACTTTATTTAGGAACTAGTAAATAACTTAAGTAATCACAATTCAACCAATTAATATAGAAACTATTAGAACAACATAAAGTATCCCAACAATGTAGGAATATAGAGAAAGTTGTACCATAAAAATTACACGCCACCTAATTGATTTAGTACACAATACTACGGTCAAAACTCAAAACCATATATAAACGGTGAACCACATCAAGATTTGGTCGTTTTGATACTTCCTCATGATGTAGATCATCCTCGACTAGCTACAAACATATGTTAGTACTAGTAGTTAATTAAATTTAATTTGCTATACAATATCTTCTAATTAATGGCGCTATGCTTTAGTATTCATAAACCTTGGGAGCCCTATTTTGTGTCCGAAAATCTGGACATCCTCTTGGATCTTTTTCCTGTACTCGCCAAAGGTAAAGCTTCTATAAACACTTGGTTTATCGTCACACTTTATAATTGTTTCGTACGATGGACATAAAAAGTATGCTACCGAGAATCTCTCCTTCATCGAATTGGAAATGACACGGTGTTCCACACTTTTATATACATTGTTGCTCCACGCCTGCAAATATATACATCATCTTGGTAACAACAATTCTAATGTTTAACAAATTCATAAGACAACTTTTGATTAAAGTTTATTTTATCGTTAGATGAGAGCAAGTAAGCAATTAAGACTGGACTGGGCCGAAAATTGTTTGGGCTTTACAGTGTGGCCAGAAAAAAACTAGATATGTCAATCGCATTGGTCCACTAACAAAGCTGTCCACTATGTATTGAATTTGAATAAAATTGATCTACCAATATCAGGGTAATTTTATTTTTGCCCACCAAACAATGTGGCATATAAATGAGGCTAGTTAATTGAACACGTTTTTAATTAAGTAAATACATGTCAACACCTTGTAATTCGTCTTATTCAACAATTGTAATTGTAATGCTATATTTCATTTCATGTTAATTAATAAAAAAACACATGTCAACTACTCGTAATTAAGAGGTTATGAGCTCTATTTTCACAAGTTATTAAATGGACTTGTGACAATTTATTCACAAGAAAAAGGAAGTACGATATTAACAATAATTAACTACAAAATGAATTCTTACCTGAAACAAATCACCAATGTTTATAATGAGTGCATCGGGATTGGGTTTAACAGCAATCCAACTCCCATCTTTCACCAGTTGCAGCCCTCCAATATTATCTTGGTGTAGTACGGTCAGGAAGTCGCTATCCGAATGAGGCACAATTCCATAAATTTGAGGATATAACGGACATTTTGGATACCGGTTCAACCTGAGGTAGCAGGTGTTGGGCAAACATGTTTCTTTCAAAAACCCCGGTTTCCGGCCCATTTCCTCCGCCAGTATATCTGCTAATTTGTGTGCTAGTTCCGACACAGTAGTGGCAAACGCTTCCATTGTAGAGCTATATTCATCAAAATACAATATTAGAAAACACAATTGGTTGGATAAGATTAAAATGGAAGGGTGGAAGTATGAAACATCTAAAGATGATGTAGAGAATTGTAATTTGGCATAGACAAATCAATCGCCGTAAAATGCATAGGGAGGTATACATACTGATTAGCAGTTGCTGTCTCATAATTTGGTACAGGGAGAAAGGCCCTTTTATGACATGTCTCCATCACTAAAGACACTTTTATGATTAACATGTTCTGACGATCAAAGTAGATTTTACCAAAAATATTCCAATAATAAGTAGGTATCCAAACCTCATTCTCCTTTCGATCTCTAGTAAAATGTTGTTTCTTCTTTTTGGACCCACGTCCAACACCGTAGCAAATTAAACACGACATATCACCAAATCGATTACTCCTCTATTTTAACCAACTTAATGTCACCAACACTTGCACTATTTAATGTCTAAAGAAGAATATCACAATATACTCAGTGTTGTTGTCACTTTATTCCATCAGAGTCTATGTATGAATACGTGCATATTCATTATATATTTATCTATTTAATTCTCTGATAATAATAAACATTATTAATTTAAAGTTACTAGTTATCATCAAACAATTAACACGGATCATTAATTTATAATACTTAAAACTCCGGTAGTTACCTGAGGGTATTGAAACCACTGGAACCCAAAATATCACTCAACGAAACGTGAAACGCTTCGGACCAAGAGAGATGTTTGAGGCTTCGAGGAGAAGGCGTTCCCCAACGGTAGCTCCCTGCCGAGAAATTCAAATCTTTGCCGTTTCTCTTCTCGTTGAACGATTTCTTGAATAGGTTCACTTGTTGTGCTTTCATCTCCTCCAATATCTCTCGGGAAACTCCATGGTTGATCACTTGGAAAAATCCCCACTCGCGAGAAGCTCGCGCAATCTCCTTCCTACATGCCTCCTCTTCTTCACTAACCCCGCTAGTTAGCCTGTTTAGGTCAATTACAGGCAACTCACACTCTTCCATCACCGAAACGTCCAGAAACTTCTTCTCCTTAGGGCACAAGTTTCCAAATAGATTCTTGTAAGTTGTCTCGAATGGCGGATCAGACGATTCGTTCATTGTCACGGGCTGATCAAGATAATGCAAAGTTATTAAAACTCCCATGAAATCATATAACCGTCTGTGCATAAATTCAAAATTTTATGTAATGGTTATAGACTTATAGAACATTGAACAAGGAAAATGACAAGATTATAGCAATAAAGACTTGGACGAAAGTTGAGGTGATTCGATGAGGAAAAGATGAGTCATGAAGGTACGGATATGGTTTAGGAAAAATGACAAGGAGATAATAGCTTTTACGACGATGTTTCTTGTTTTGTCGTCGATGATAATGTTGCAAAGTTTTCTCCATTTCAACGCCTTTGATGAATTAATGACAAAGCTAGCTAGGTAATGTTCTTGTCCTTTTTATATACTACTAGTACTTGCCATATTAATGTTGTTAAAATTAATTAGGATTGATATTGATCAATGTACAAGAGACACCTTTACAACATAGAATACATGGACCCATCACACTTTGCTACTTAAATTCCTAACATATCCATTCACAAAGTAAATCAATACTTGGAATATCAATTTAAGTCAAGTTATTACGGGATTGATTCGCATGCGACTTAAATGTCCCGATTTAAATGTTTAAATAGTGATCGGAATTGTAGTGAAATTGTTAAAATTGTGTTTGGTATAGAATTGTAATTGGATAGGATATTATAGGTTTGTATATAGGTAGAGAAAAATGTTGCTACATTAAAGCCATTTCAATTTGCGGCATTTAAATGCCATAACAAATACAAAATTACCAAGTAGCATCCAAATGGACATTTGAATGCTACTCCAATTCGCCCCGTATACATGTTTATAACATAGGATACATGGACCCATCACACTTTGCTACTTAAATTCATAACATATCCATTCACAAAGTAAATCAATACTTGGAATATCAATTTAAGTCAAGTTATTACATGTTTATGTCAGTTAAACACCTAATTTTCCAACCGGATGAAAATGGTGCATTAGATTAGTGTAAAGTATATACGTAAATATGCATGTCTGAAAAAATATATTACTTTGTGTATACTATCTATTATTTTCTCACGTTCAGAAAAATCATGAGTTTGGGTCTTTGGGATATCATTTTCATAACAAAATGAGACAGTTATTGCAAATTATGCATCTTTTGTCTCCCAATGCGGTCGAGTAGGATATTAGCCAAGGAAAATTAATGAGACAGTGTTTGACAATCATACATGTTTGTCTCACAAAATATATGCTACTTGATATATATAGTAGTAGTATTATTAACCAAGAAAATTAGAAATACAAATGGACTTACAAGAATGGAGGATTCTGCAGACTGCATGTGTAATGTGTCTAGGGACAATAACTATATAATCGATCTTAAAATTTTTGAAAGGACATATCATGTTCTAACATACTATGTATACTCCATAATTGAGATACTATATTACATGATCGATCATTCATCAACTAATTTTGCTATCTTAAGTGGATTAAATACATGCATGTGTGGATTATCTATCCTAACTGTACTGCCACAACCCAAATTTTCAGTCCTTCTGTTTGTTTACGATGTAATCTAAATTGAAACTGTTTATTTTGTACATAAAAAAATTAAATTTCATTCCAAACCGTTATAACTGTTTTCTTCAAATAGTAAAAATGTAATTTAATTTTACAAATTTCATTTTATGATCAAGACGAAAGTTGGAGTTAATTAACTTACTTGGTTCAGATGCAATGAATCATTCACAGGGACCACCATTTCAGAATTCTCCAGAGACCTCCTTTGATGCTGCACCATTTTCATCAACATAAATTAACTAGTTAAACTTGTGTTTATATGTTACAAATCTTAATTTGCCAACATTTCATTTCATTACTTATTTCATTTTCATGACAAGCATGCGTTAATTAGCTTAACACCACTTTGCTTGCTATGATCTCTACATTTGAGACATGCATACAAATATAATCATGCATGGTGCAATTCATAACACAAAGATGAAGTCTAGATAATTTCTTTAATGTTGCCAAATTATTATTGTTGAACAATTTTTACACTCAAGTATTGTAAAGAACAGAAATGTGGGGGGAGAGGATTATTGAGGATATGAAGAAAACTGCAAAGTAATCATGAATTGGTAGTATTTAATTCTAAGGCTCAGAGCAATTTGAACACTTACATTGAAAGAGATGTTGCACTTGCATATAGTATAAGAAAGCGAACAAGCTATAGTGTAAGAATGATATCCAGAATGGTGGGAGGGAAGAGCTACTTATACTAGCTAAAGGGGACCAATCTGCAATTATGAAATTTTGTACACGATATTTTTAAAGACCCCACAATCAAATTATTAATTAATATTAAAAGTTGCAATTAATAAAATAGAATAAAAATGAAAAGGGAGAGAAGTGGAAAAGATAGAGAACCTATGTTGAATAGAAGAACACGAAGATGGAGATGCAATCACTAACGAAGGACTAGTCCAGTTGTACTGATGGAGAGAATTCGTGAGAAGGAAAATATTTTTTTATTTTCGACTTCCTTCAAATAAAATAATCTTTCATTTACAAAAATAAAATTTACAATAAAATTTATTTTTAATCACAAACACACATGTATTTTCTATCTCAAACTCATTTTTAAATATATATCACATTTTTTTTAAAAACGTGTAAAACTAAACTGTGTCATGGGAGTATATCTTAACTACTTTTATCATTATGTATGTGCGTTATTTCCATATTTTGCATACTCCTAAGATAAACTGATATACATATAGGGTTGGATGATTGATTTGAATTAAGGTTAGCCCTCTATTAGACTATGACTACAGATATAGTGACTTGTAGTAGTTATTGAGGTCCCCTTAATTCTCTGCCGACTTCAAGTGATTTAATACTTCTTGCAACACCAACCTAACTAACTACTACTTAAGCCTTTCGCTCCCTCTCTCTCACATTTCACTGGTGGAATTTGTATACACGTTTGGCCTTCTAAGGCAGGAAACTTGGAATCAAACTTTAAGGGAGTCGCCTAGCTCAGCTCTATACATTTCTATTTACATAGCTAGACATTCCGCATTTGTAGATAAGTTTCATGGATGAACCTTGAAATTAAGTGCATTGTTTTCAGGAAAGTGAACTTAACGGTCTGAATTTTATTGTGCGGGATATTGTTATAATATTGTTTTTTTCACATAATGTTTAACCTACTTCGATAGTTTTGATTCCTTGTGTCAACATATCAAAGATTTAAAAGAGTCAAGAATACATTGGAGTCTCTTGAGAAATGATTGGAGAATTAGATTTTCTGTAGAAAATATCTCGACGAGACTCTTGAAGACGAAATAAGAATGGAAAAAGGATCCGGTCTTGATCGTTGATAATGTTACAGGAACAAGGACATAAACAAATAACGATATTCGAGATAGAAAAAGCATTCCATTAGTCTTGATACTCGAAAGTTTCCTAATGTTTTTGAATCGAATGTGTGATCTCGATCATCTAGGTTTTATCTAGATTAATAGTGTAATAGAATAGGTGATTATATTATGCTCCATTAGCTTTTGTATTCAAGGTGTCGATCTTGAATATAGAATTGATCAATTCACTTTTGAATAAAGTGGGTATTTGCCTTTTTTCTCGGCAGGATCATTAAATGCTAGAAATTATTCAGTCTTGCAAATTTAATTTTCCGCTCCATTATAATTATTCTATTTATTTTCGAGTTGTATTGTTACATCAATTGTTATATTGATATTTTTATTAAAAGTGTTGTTACAAATACAAGTATAAGTCCAGGTGCTTAGGTTCTTTCAAGCCTCTCCCATCTTCCATGCGTCTCACTCCCCTTTGAACTTTGAAGAACACATTTTCACTGTGCACCACTCATTTTGAACAAACCCCACATATTACTGATCTATTTTACTTCCACTAGTGTTATTATATATTAAACTGAACAAGCTCATACCCTTGTTCAACTCCAAAAGGAAATTCTTATCTGCTTAATTTGGTTAAAAGAGAGAACCAGCGGGATATTAATACCTTGTTTCTTACTCCATTAAAATTAACACATGATTAAAACAATTAAAAAAATATATTTTTATGTAGTTTTTATGATTTTAATCGCTTGCCTGACCGTTTATAATTTTTTAAATTTCCAGTTGGTAAAACTAGATGATAAGAAATATATATTAAAATTTCATTTGAAAAGACTTGGGGCGATGTATGGGAACCCTGAGGCTAGAAACCAACCATGTTGGAAAGATACTCAACTACGGAACTCAAGCTAAGTGGAATAACAAGTTGTTCCATCTCACATAAATGAAGCACCAATGAAAAATTTAATCATTAGCGAAGAATATCCAAGCCAAGACCCACCAACCATGCACCAGGAAAAGACCCAATCTAGATGGGAAAATTGCATGCATTAGCTAGATTTCGGTTTGTTAGTTGATTTCTATTCCATTACACTTTATCGAGTTCCAATCTTACATAGATATTCGATGGAAAAGATAATGGAGTCAGTCCTATCAGAGTATCAGTCAATTTAAAATGATTGTGGGTCAAATAAGCCCAATATTAATATTATGTGGCCTATAACATGTAACACAACATTGAGAAATTTCATTTACCTGCACAAGCAAGGGATCTCCGCTGTCACTCTCATATGTACTAATGGATAGATAAGGATATACTACAATAAAGTTATAAAGTTAGAAGGTTGTGCTTAATGTTATAAGATAAGATAATTAGTGTTAGAAAATTAATATATATGTGAATTTTACACCTTCTTAAACTTATAAGTTTGAGCTTTTAAATGAAATGGAATTCCGACTATTATTATCAGAGAGCCTCATGTCCAAATCGATGATGAGTGTTCCAACTAATAATGTTTCAGTTTGTCCAAAGATAACTATAATTCGACGAGTAGAGCCGGCCGACTGACCACAATCCACTCGTGAGGAAGCGCATCGCTTGGGAAATAAAATATAAGTTGGATAATCATTTAAAGATAGCCCAACTTAATAACTGAGGTAAAATTGTGCTTGAACTCAAGGAGTCATGCTCGAGTAGCGAGAGCACCCAAAGCTTCAAATAATGTCGATACGTACATTATGTTCTTGCAAAATTATCTACTTCAAATTATAAATGAACCGTCTCAATAAAAGTTGCGAGTAAAAAAAAATATCATTAGGATCATCTCGTCAATAACTTTAATTTTAACTATAAATTAATTTTAAAATACAACGGTTATAAACTCTTTAGTAAAATTCTCTTGTGAAATATCACTTCCTAGATTTTCATATGTAACTCTATTATATCATTCGACTGGTCATTAGCCATTAAAATTGTATAAATCTGATCAAAATTTACTTATTTTAGTCGGTAACTAATTGAATTTTGAGGAATGAATTCTGTTGGTGTGTATTGTTCCAAGTCTACAATAATATCTAAATGCACCAAACTTTAAGATTCATTTGGTTGTGGTTCTTCCAAGTGTAACAGCAAACCTGTTTCTCCATCATCTATCTATCTCATAAATCTTACTACAATTATGTGATTGATGAAGAAAATGTCTCTAACAAACAGAACACATGATAAATATACATGACCCAGGTCAAGTCTATACCCTACCGTAATAACTTGTTCCATGTCGGCATTACCCTGCACCTAGCTAGCAGATACGACGTGGCCATGTATCCGAGTCACATGCTTCCACGTCATCATGAAAATTAAATACTCTTTAATTAAAGGATCTTGGCATGTGATGTGATTAGCTTCATCATGAAATGGGTGTTTTTCATGTTACACTTCCATAGCTGCAACATATGATCTAATATGGTTGAACATTTGACTGTCTGGACTTTGGACATCTAGGCTGATTGGCTGGCATTTGAATGTAAATTTTGGTGAAATTGTGTTTGCAATGAAATTGAAATGGAAATATTTAAAGTATATTTTAGGTCAAATTATTGTTCATCGAGCCAAATAGGAGCATTTAAATGCCAGCCCAATCAACCCCTAAATTGCTCCATAACTTAAGCTTCAAACTATATACACAAAACATTACCCAAAAGTTCTGAATAACACTATAATATACACAGTAGCATAAGGTAAAAACAAGAAGTGGCAATGTGACATTCAGGAACAAAAATGAACAATCTACTGATCATATAATTATCGTAACACCATAATCAAACAGTATATATTATAATCTTTTGATCATCATGCTTAATGGTGGTGAGTTGTTTACACATAGTTTATCAGAGCGCTCTTCATAAACCGTTCACTCAAAAGACATCACGCACTATATAATAAGTAATTTTTTTAAACGGTTAAAGGGTGACTCGAACTCCCGACTTATTGGTTAGAGCTGAAGCGTCTTACCAACTCAGTTATCTGTGATAGTTAGATAGTGTGTATACTTTTATGCATTTCTATGTTAATATGTATGTTCGTTTTATCTTTTAATAGAAAAAATTTAGTTATTATCCCTCTCTTAACCAACAAATTTCTTTCTTCTTCTTCTTATCGTACGATAAATTGAAATTCATTTTGAATTGACGAAAATTTCAATGAATGAGTATTTAATTCACCTCGTTATTGCCAGTTCACACCAAATTTTAGTTGGCGTAGGAATGTGGGTTCATAAGCTTTCTATCAAGTTATAATGTCTCAAAGAACTGTATTGATGTAATCTAGTTTTAAATCTTTTTTGGGATGTGTATAACTTTGTTATTGGAGCGAAACAAATTGATCAAGCATTCCTCTTTATAAACATACTTTAGAGGCCGTATGAGAACACTATTCAATATTATTTTCAGTATTTTCAGGTATTATATAATTAAGATGTTGGAATCGTTGGTGTATTAGGTCGAATAACTCCGGTAACCCTTCTAGTATTATTTCCTAAGGGGTCGTTCTCTATGTTATATTAGAATTAGTCATGACAAATTAACATAACTTACCCTCCCAATATGTTATTTTGTGAAGGCTATTTAATTTATTCAAATGCACTGAATCCTTCTGACCTAGTTTTATCTCCAAATTTAAATCTAGCACATCCACATATCATAATAAACCATATCAATATCACAATTTATTTCTAACAACTTCAATTAATCAAGATTTTCATCAACTTTTAGGTGGGAGAACATTTTGCCCACACTATATAATATGTCTTGGGCATTGGTCATATGATTTCACCTAGCTAGGCAGAGTGAAAAGTTTACAAACTAATCCACCAATGCAATGAAATATTAGCCAATATTCAGCCGTAGTTGGCCTTAATTTTCAGAAAGTTTCATGCACCATTGCTTTATATACCTACCAGGAATTCTGCTATGAAACATTGGAAGATTATGAAAGATTCATCTAATTTATATTCATATATTCCAAGTATATTTGATATCATTTTCTTTTTCTAATATATATAGACAAGCTATCAATATATTATTGACTTGATTCATAGCTTGTTGCCCATTAGGGTTTACTGGCATGTTAGGGCTGCACTAGTTTTTTCATTTTCATACAAGTAATGTTAAAACTCTTTATTTCAGTGATGAGATGATTATTGAGCTTACACATTAGCCATGGTCAATATGATTAAAAAGAACTGTAAATGCGCCATGGTGAAACTGCAGAGGGTTTAATTGGTGAGCAATTTTAGTTCATTTCTGATAAAGTCGCACTTGACAGTATCTTTTCTTCAAGTCAGAGCTCAGGAACCTTTCGTGAGACGGCTGAGATTCGAAGCAATTGGAGGGAACGACGGTTGTGACTAAAACAGAGAACTGTAGAAGCCAACTAATATAGGTTCATCTCCGGTTATTATACCCTTTGCTTGATTATAATTGTAGAAGTTAGTACCATCTTTATCCACTATCAATTTCCATTGTTTGTGAGAAGCAGTTACCAGAGAAGAGAGAGTAGAACGTAATAAAGCTACACATGTTCCTCTAGTTTTGACATTTTAGATCTGCATAAACATGCAATTTTTTTGAATCTGATCTAATTAATATCAACAGCTTTCTGTATGAAGCTGTGGATATTTGTAACATAGTTTAATTTTTTTAAAGATTCAAGCGATCTAGGCTAGCTAGGGTTTGAATTTACATTTCGCTTGCCTATATAGCTTACATATTTCATGTTTCTTTAGTGCTTGTGGAAAGTCATCTTCTTGAAGGGATCAAATGAGCCTCAAATTGGCAAAGTATATATAACAGTTGAGCAACAAGATCATTATTGTCACATAAGTAGCTAGATCACCTGATCATATTATCAATTAAACTGGAAAGC
Organism: Plantago elongata; assembly: GCA_036897095.1. Taxonomy (NCBI): domain Eukaryota; kingdom Viridiplantae; phylum Streptophyta; class Magnoliopsida; order Lamiales; family Plantaginaceae; genus Plantago; species Plantago elongata. The sequence goes on from JAYMSP010003042.1 coordinate 18,238, forward strand.
TACTGGTGTACCTGGATGGAGAGCGCCATATTCTTCGCAGCAGATTTCTTCATGGATCGATCCATTGAACAATCGATCAACATAAACTAGGTAGGTTCACAAGATCAGAAGGAAATGAAAATTTGACAGGACATATACTTTGATTGCATGTATATATAAAGAATTCCCCATATACTAGCTAGAAGGTCAACCTATCTAAACTAGTAAGATCATGAATTGTTAGAAATCGATCGGATCTTATATTGAATTGCACAAAAGTTTTTGGAACAAGAGTTGTTAGAAATTGAGTTGAGGATAAAGGGAGTGAGAAATCGGACATTGCTCACCTTATAATTGAAAGAAGTATCTTTTAGGGTTTGTATGTATGATGATGCAATTATGTGTGTGCTCATGTGTATAATATATATATGCAATAATGGAATAGTTACTCCGTTCATGAGGAACGGTAGAGTTCACTTTTAACCACGAATTACTGTTAAATTATAATTAAATCTTCAGTTAATTTATATAATAAAAAGTTGAATCTTAATTTTTTATCTTACTATTCAATTTAAATATTTTATTATTATAATTTGAGATTAATTCATAATAAAATTTGGCTGAAAATTTAAATTAAATTTTGATATAAATTTATATAAAAAATAATTCAATATTAAACTTACACCAAACATTTCCTATATAATTTTGTTGCGTAGATATGCACTTTTTCTGGAGCTAGCACGTCTTAATTAGGCTCCATAAATTCAAATTTACTAGTCCAAAAAGACAATGTGGCAATAGTGCAATAAAGTACCGAATTGAAAATGAAAGGCAGATGTCGGCTGATTTTTTCTTTCGTATAAAATGCTGCATATGTTTGATTTTGATGACGATATGACGTGTTTCTATTACTAAAAGACCACTTCACTGTTTCTCATTCAGTCTTTTCTTTCGGGTAATAATTAGATTTCCTCCCCTAACTTATAGTGAGGAGAGGAAGATCAAAATGTCTATGTTGACTCTTGACTTTTGACTCTTGACCTATTAATGTAATCCTCAATTAGGCGCACTCTTAAGTGGATAATACATAATTACTTACGAAGCCCTAAAAGATATGTGTATTAATGAAAAGTCCAAGAGACGAATTGATTTCTCAACTATATGTAAAATGTTTTAACCGATGCTAATAATGTTTATGAACGTATATTTTATATCACTTTTTATATATATTTACACCATCGATGTTCTTAATAAAATCTTTAATATTTTTTTATTATAACTGTAATATTTGTTCGTCTTTTTCAGTCTTTTTATAAGACCGTCTCTTAAAAGTCTTAGATAAGTTACATAAACTACTTATCCTCGGAGACTCAAAATGGAATCAATCTCTAAACTAGATCTAATATTTACGATTCTCGTAGACCACATTTTAAATTGCATGTCTCACTTAAAAAATTTAACATATAGGGTGAAGGAGTGTAACTATCTTAATTTTTATGAAATTAACAGTTCTCTCCTAAATCACATATTAAATTACTTGTTTCGATGTACTCTGTGATTCAAAGGATCATTATGTGATTTCCTTTATCTTAGTAGTGATTAGGGTATTTAAACACTTCTTAACATTTTTTTTCAAAATGTTCACAATTTTAAATAAAAATTTGAGGATTTAACTACATATGTACGTACAATCAACTTAGTTCTAAGTTATAATAGTTGTTTGTATTTAACTATGCATGCGCAGTATCAAATACATAGTCCACATTGCATGACCATGATAAAACATTTAAAAGCATTATCAACCACCATATCATATTGTAGGAATTAATTCTTTAACACTCTTGGTTCGACTTTACACTCTTATCAAATTGAAGATCTACGTTGTAGAAATTATTACCGATGGATATTCCACTGCCACTATATATTGCATCTAACACCGCCAACCCACGTCAAAGCGTTGGTAGCCGAGTGGCAAGTTCAGACACCCCGTAATCATGAGGTCACGAGTTCGATTCCCCAAAATAGGTGACTATATTCTCTGAATAGAGATTGGTGGTGATTTGCATCTAGAATCGATTGATAAATTCGTCTTGTTCAACGATTGAAATTGTAATGTAAAAATTCATTCAGTTCAATTTAGTCCAATTCTACTCTGCATAATTATATATTATACTAGATTTCAGTTCATTCCATTAAATCCAGTTCTGTTTCTTTTAATTCATAACATTATAAATAAAGAAAAGATGGCCTAAATTTTCTCGCAAGGCTTATATGCAAGTTAGTACTCTAGTGAATAATAGGCGAATCGTATTACAAATCGTGTGCATGGTAACGATGTACTGTGTTTCCTACAGCAATGATGGGCTGAGAGCATTTTTATATTTGTATACATGTTCAGCGGAGTCAAAATTTAAGAGTGGGAATGACGAAGTATTATATTACGGAGACAACAAGTAATTTAGTTAGGTCGGGTTAGAGTTGACCGGGTCTGGTCGAACCAGTTTTTTTTCACCAAATTCATCATACATATATAAATATTAATATCCAGGTAAAATGAAAGGAAGGAAGAAAACCAAGCCTATCGTCATGATAAAGGTAGAGAAAAAATGGACGATTAACTTTCATAAAAATCGTACTCTGCGTGCACCTGATCTTCCTTCTCAAAATCATGTGCTTGAATCAATGTCAAAATCCTTCACAATCCATTATCAATATGTATTATCAAATTGATAGACGACATGTCATCCTCCATCGAACTTCGCAGTTTATTTGAGTAATTTTGGTTATTGAAATGCGCACTTAGAACTTGCTTCAAAAGTATAAAATCTTCTAGTATAGTTTCCAAGTTCATTAATAAAATATATCAGGTTTGAGAGATGTGTATTAGTAAAAGACAATGATATTTGTAAATATATGTAGAATGTTTTACGAGTATGTATGCATTTTGTGTAACTTTTCTTTATGTATATGTATATCACCAATAATTTTAGTAAACCTCTAACATTTTTTTTATATAATTATAATTTTTTTCGTATATTTTAATCTCTTCAAAAGATCGTATTTCAATAGACTTATGTTAAATTTATCAAATTATATAATTTTCTACAACTCTTTAGTATTCTAAACTAGGGAGAGAAGGTAGGTAAGAGAGACTATATAAACTTTACTTATTAAAACTTATTAAATACC
>JAYMSP010003043.1:0-21404 GCA_036897095.1 Plantago elongata
TAGTAGGAGGGAGTACAAAGAAACTCTAGCATAATGGGATCTGTTCAGATCATTACAGAAAATAGGAACACCCATAAAATGAACGCCGAAAGTTAAATAAATACAGACATATACACAACCAAGTTAGCTATCAAAGATCACTTGTGTGAAAGGCAAGACATGACACATTGATCTCTTTCTTTTTTGTTAGGCACTCTACTTTGCTAAGAAGCAGAGGTACACAAGTTGCACCACATGACATTGAAAATAAAATTATTTACAATGAGACGGAGTTAAAAAAAATAAAAAATTTGCAGGCTGGTAATTTGGGAAATAGAGGCACATTGAATTCCAAATTCACACAACTCTAAAGTCTGAATGAACGAGCTAAGCATTCTATCAAACACTTGATAGACAACCAAATCTCATACAACATATTCAAACGAAAATCAAAAAACAACGAAACAGGTAGAAAATCAATACATCATAAGTAAAAAAAAAGGAAAGTAGAATACGAAAGTCACAAAAACTCATCACTGAAAATTAAAAACTAATAAACCAAGAGTTGCAATTAACTCATAAATCAAAAATCATGAATAAAACATTTAATCGAACACTCCGGATGCCAGAATTGAGCGAATCGACCAGAATTCAGGTGTGCTACAAGTATGGCGCGAATCCGTTGTGATTTTGGAGCTGCTGGAACTCTGGCCAACTGGTTGTAGTATATTCTGTAGATGAGATTTTATGTGACGAAATAACCACCAAATATATTTTGATAGAGCAGATAACACATCTTTTCACGATTTACAAAGCGTCGTAGCGATTTGGAACATATGGAGTGGAAGAGATACGATGGTTGCCTGCGCCGATTGATGAGCGGCAAACATGGAAAGAAAGAAAAAAAATGAGTTTGTAAGGTTGTTTTACACTTTCTTAAGTTGTTTTACACTTTTTAAAGTTGTTTAACTAACTGAGACTTATTATATTGTTTAATTCGTTAACGTAGATAAATGGATCGGTCGTATGAATTGAAATGTTTGAAAATCATTTTAACACCAGCCCAGGTCAAGAATCCCAATCGAACCCGAAACAAAATTGGGCTTCATCTTTAGTCCCAACTCCCAACTCCCAAATCTAACAGCCGAAAATTGGTTCCATTGCCAAACGAGTCGCTGGTTCACCCGTCGCTCGACCAAGCAAGACGAATTCATCTCAATTAACCAAACCCTTTCTTCTTCGCGTTATTGTTGCAAATTGCACGCTTGTATGCTGTTCAATTTCTCTCCAATTTGCTGCTCTGATTCGGGAAATCCATCTAATTTCTTCAACTTTTAGGTAACCATACAATTTAGCTTCTGTAATTTGATGTATTGTTATGAATTTGTGTTTAGAAACCATTTTTTGGTGCTGAATTGCTGATATCGACCAACTAGCTGTTACTGTTTTCACATAATTTTTGTGTTTAGGAATAAGTTAACTAGCTCTTGATTTGCTGTGCTGATATTTATTCTCTATGCTGCAACACTGGTAGGTTTCAAGGTAACTAATTTGCTCAAATTCGATCGAATAAGTAAGAAAGACAGTCTGATTGATAGTTTTATGCCATGATGCTAAGTAAAAACGACAGACTGATGGATGCTCACATGCCATTTTGTATGTGGAATGCTACTTTGTATCTTACTATATCGATTCGATACAAGTGTTTTCTTTCCGGTGCAGTATTTAGATGTGTGATACTTTTGGGCTTTAGTTACGTACATTGTGTGTTCTATATCTAATACTCCTCTGTCCGGGTTTATCTTCTTGCGGGGTCGGGCACAAGTTTGTTTTAAGATAAAAGTGAATAAAGTAGGAGAGATCTTTGATAAAGTAGTAAAAGTAGTGAATTAAGTAGGAGAGATAGTGTAAAAATAGTGAATAAAGTAGGAGATATAGTTTAAAAGAAGGGAGAAATAGTGTATAAAGTATGAGAGATAAGTGTGTAAAATAAGAAGGCGATTTTTCATGTAAGGGATGGGAAATGAATTTGGGACTTACTACGGGAAGATGAAGTTGGGATGGAGGGAGTAAACCAATGACAAGTTTTAACTGCATGATTTGCTCTCAAATTATTTCTTACGTGCAGAACTGCAGGTGCTGTTATGAATAACAATATTAAGTGTACCTTGTTGTGCTAAAGTTGAAGAGGTCAAACGTTTTAGTTATGGGTTCTCCTGACCGTGTTAGGAGTCGTGTGCAACGGGACTTTGAGGAGGATGTTGAAGTGAACATTGACATAGTACGAGATGATGATGAGGATGGTTATGACAAAAGCAAGCCTAGGTCTAACAAGTCGAGGAAATTTGGGAATACTGAAGAATCTGATGGCCTGGATGGAAGTGGGAGAAAGAGAAGTGAGTTTGATAGACATGAAAGTCGAAAAAGGGTAAGTGATTCAAGCAAGGCTGCTGTTGATCAGGATGACTACGAAGCCCGGAAAGAGTCACGTAAGCAGGTGAAGAGGAAACCAGAAGAGAACATGCTGGACAAACTGAGTACTTGGTATCAAGATGGAGAAGAACAAAATAAGCTTGATGGTGCCGAGAGATCTGGGAGCAGAGGATATAGTCGAGCTGAAGACAGTGAGAAAAAGAAATCTACTTCCAAGTATTCAGAACACAATGCTGATGTGGAAAAGAAATCAGATAGGGAGTCGAAATATACAGAAAGAAGGGATAGTGGTAGAGAAAGGAGGCATGGGTCCGTAGAGCATGGAAGAAGTTCTAGGAAGAAATGGGACGAATCCGCTAACACTGATAAAGCTGATGAACATGCAGAAAAATCTGATACACGGACCATAAATCTTTCGGATCTGAAACGAGAAGATGTGTCCTCTGAGGATAGATCAAAGGGAAGGGATGATAGTTGGGGTGACAGGAGCAGGGACCGGGATAACTCAAAAGATAGTTGGAAATCGAGGCAAGACAAGGATGCAAGAGATGGTGATTCAACTTATGACAGTGGCAGGGACTGGGACTCACGGAGGCGCCGTGACTGGCCTGAAGGTGACAGCAGGTATCATGGGCGCTCTGTCGGAAGAAAGGATGGAAACAGGACTGAAGCTGTGAAAACTTCATCAAAGTATGGGATATCTAATGATAATTACGATGTGATTGAAATCAATACAAAATCTTTTGATTATGTAAAAGAGGATTCTAGATCGGCTGTTGTGAAGAACACTGAGTCTGTGCAACAACCCGACTCAAAACTGGCTCCTGAAGCTGATGATGTTGTTTATTCAAGGGATCCAAGGTCTAGAAGCAGACCCGGATCTATACAATCTTCTGAAGATGCAAATGACAGATCCATGGACGGCGGTCCTTCAAAGCAGGATCAGCATTCATGGAGGGATGATAATGATTTTCAGACAGAGAAGTCGAAAGGTCTGAAAGGTGTTGATGGAAATCGTGAAGTTGGTGGTCAAAGTTCTACCAGTGGATCACTACCTCCGTATGGGAATCAGGAGTCTGGTTCCTACAGTAGAAATGCTTCTCAAGGTGTTAGGGGAAATAGAATGGGGAGAGGAGGAAGGGGTAGAGCTACAGGAAGAGATGGTCAACAATCTGCCGTCCCAATGCCCATATCTGGATCACCTTTTGGCCCTCTTGGAATGCCACCTCCAGGACCAATGCAGTCGTTGGGCCCCAACATGTCTCCCGCTCCAGGTCCTCCGATCTCTCCTGGAGTCATATTTCCGCCATTCCAGCACCCCATTGTGTGGCCGGGAGGTAGAGGCATGGAAATGAATATGCTTGCTGTTCCACAAGGTCTTCCACCTGTTCCCCCTGGGCCACTAGGACCCAGGTTTCCACCCAACATGGGAAATCAACCAAATGGTTCACTTTTCAGTCCATCGGGGCCTGGAAGAGGAATGCCTCCGAGTATTTCTGGACCAAACTATAACGCTATTGTTCCAGCGATTCGTGGGCAGTCGCAAGATAAAATGTCTGGCGGATGGGTACCACCTAGAACTAATATACCTCCTGGCAAAGCTCCGTCCAGAGGAGAGCAGAATGATTATTCTCAAAATTTTGTTGATACTGGTTTGAGACCGCAGAATTATATTAGAGAGCTAGAACTCACTAGTGTTGTGGAGGATTATCCAAAGCTTAGGGAACTTATACAGAGAAAGGATGAAATTGTTGCGAAATCTGCTTCCTCACCGATGTATTATAAATGCGACTTACGTGAGCAGGTCCTTTCTCCTGAGTTCTTTGGGACCAAGTTTGATGTCATTCTTGTAGATCCACCTTGGGAGGAATATGTTCATCGAGCTCCAGGTGTTACGGACCATATGGAGCATTGGAGCTTTGAAGAAATAATGAATTTGAAGATTGAGGTAGTTTATGTTTAGCTTTGGCTTATATGATATGATAATTGTTTGCTTGGGAGTTTCTTCTGGGAAACAGATTGACTGCTGCACATGTATTGCCGATGTGATGATTTGCTAATTGTATAATTTTTGCAGCTTTTTTTAATCTAGCATTTGAATTTATTTGATTTCCCTTCTACTTATGCATCTTTTTATTTATTTATTTTTTGTTTCGTCTTTGGTCTTTAGTCAATTGCAGACACTCCATCTTTTATCTTCCTTTGGGTTGGCGATGGTGTTGGGCTAGAGCAAGGACGACAATGCCTGAAGAAGGTAAATGACTGGTGTTGGGGGAATTTCAGTTGAACATCTCCTTTTACTTTGGGGCTAAAGTTTAAAACTCTTGTCATATTAAGAATGCCTTCATTTATGGGTTATGTAGTGGGGATTTCGAAGATGTGAAGATATATGCTGGGTGAAGACGAATAAAACCAATGCAACCCCTGGATTGCGCCATGATTCTCTTACGCTTTACCAGCGCACAAAGGTACTTGCTCTGTACACAATAAAATTTTATGTTAGGGTTTCTGCTGGAAGTAGATAGTCTGAGTCTGCTGTTTTACTTTTGTGGTGCATTGTGTTCATATGTTGAAAAAGTTCAGTTGAATAATAGTGTGAACTCAAAATATGGTTCAAACTTGGTATCCCAGGACATGTCTAAATGATTGCATAATGGAAACCTGATAATATTAATTTGATTCAAAATTACTCCGGAAGGCCGAAGAACTTGCATTTGTGCTGTTTTTTTTAGTTCAAATATCTTTTGAGTTTCAATGGAACCTCCTTGTGTATGCATCATTTTTTTTATCAGCAATGGTTTTGCTTTGAGTGGTTGCAACAGTTGTAGTTTTACTTACTACTATTATATGAAATAATGCTCACTGGTATTGATGAAAGTTATGATTTTTCAAACTCCTGCTGAAGGCCAAATTCTTGTAAAAGTCAAGATTTTCCTAATACATAAGAAAATCATATCCCTTCCCCAGTCCAAGTGTATGGCAAACTCACCTTATTCATACTCGTATAATGTAATTTTCCTATTCTTTAGAAAAATCAAGTTTTCACAAGACTTGCTCTATTTGTACTGTTTGCTGAATAGCTGTTTTATTATTGATGAAGGAACATTGCTTGATGGGTATAAAAGGTACTGTACGTCGCAGTACAGATGGGCATATAATTCATGCCAATATTGATACTGATGTAATAATTGCTGAGGAGCCTCCTTATGGTATGTATGACCTTGAACCACAACTGTTTAATATTCTCTGGTTTCCTTTTATTCTATTGTTGAAGTTACTCTTTCTTCCACTTATCCACTTCTGCTGTATCTAAATTTTTACAAAGATCACAGGCAACTTCCTAGCAAATCCAAAATAAGTTCTGTCATATCATAATGTAAAAAGGATCTGTCGATTCTCCATTGTTTTTCCTCGTATAAAATTAGCTAAAGAACATGATGTTGCTATTAAATATGCCACCCCCAATATCACTGTCCATAACAGAATCTCAGAGTAGGCGATAGACTGCTCGGCACTATTTTACTTGAAAGCGTATCAGTACTACTATGTCTTTGCCTAAATTTTCACACACATGCATGATCAAAGTCATTCACCCATGTAACCAAGTAATCATGTTATAATTGCTGAGGAACCCCCTTAGTAGTTAGTATGTATGGCCTTCAAACATAATTGTTTATATTACCTGATTCCCTGTCGTCTTTCCTCATCATATAGAACTAGCTTAAGAGCATGATCTTACTAATTTGTCACCCCATATCATTGTCCACTATATAAATCTCGCAGTAGGCGATGGACTGCTCAGCACTATTTCTCTGAAATTATTTATGTTATATAGCATACATTGTAACATGAACATATAAGTACCTTAAAAAAAGCTAATAAAACACCCAATTAGTAATATAAAGTCATAGATCAATCCATGAATTAAGTGAATGAAATAAAACCAAATCATAAAATAAGTTAAGTCTTGAATCAAGCAAACAAAACGTCATTAATCACTTCTAGGTGGGAAAGGTTCTTGTGCCATGTCTAGGAGGAGTATTAAGGTTATAAGACGACGAATAAGTATTATAGGTAAGAAAACAAAAAATCAAATACCCCAATTCAATTAAACAACCCTAAAAGTTAGCAATTGAAATTCAAAACACTGCAAACTTGAACCTAATCGACAATCCAGCGGCCTGGACGGAATAACGGCTGTTAATCTGGCTGGAAACGTGACTTGAGAGTGGCAGTAAACAGAAAAGAAAGATGGAAACATATGGTTTTTGGACTGAATTTGTAACGGTTAGGGTTAAATTGGTGGGTAAAATGGCCAATTTAATCCCCTCATATCTTAAGATAGCAGGATCCAGGATTTCTTGATCCCAGTTGCGCATGGGATTGCTTGGGTGCTATGCTTCCCGGAACAAGGCACTCTGTAGCGTCCGTGTGCCAAAGCGTACTGGGATGCCACCCACCGGGATTGACAACACTGTAAAAATACACATAAATTTACGCCCTGAAAGTGTTGCATAGCTGTCCAGTGCTTGTGTTTTGTTTTTCTAGAAAGAATATTCTAGTCGCTTTATTTTTTGAGCACTAAACGTGATCTTGAGGTATATGAACCAAGTTTTTAAACTAAATTATCTTGCATGAAAATGGAAATCTATTATTTGTAGAAGGCTTCTTGGGACACTATGTTTCGAATTCTTTGTTGTACATTAAAAAGAAAAGCTTATTTTCTGATCTTGCTGAGCAGATATAGAGCATTCTAAGTTGCTTTCCACTAGTAGCCTGAACTTTTCTTCACATGAAAATGTAGGTTCAACGGCAAAGCCTGAGGATATGTACCGAATAATTGAGCATTTTGCGCTTGGGCGAAGAAGGCTTGAGCTCTTTGGTGAAGATCATAATATCCGTTCTGGCTGGTTGACTGTTGGTAATGGATTGACCTCTTCAAATTTTAATTCAGAGGTATATTTATAATTTTGTCATATATCTGCTGCCTTGTTATCCTGGTGGATATATACATAAAACAGCCGCTTTTGCTTTTTTTCCATTTTCAAATTTTCTTCAAGAAGTCCTACCATAATCCTAACACATGCATTACTGCATGTGTTCACATCTAAACAGGCTTTTACCTGTATTTGTTTGAACTTAGTATGCATGTTTTTACTCTACAAAATGGATGTTGAGTCGCTTTAATTTTCTGTTTTCAGCAAGTCCAGTTAGACACCTTTGTTTAATCATTCATGTTTTTGTGTTACTCTTCCCGAATTATTAAGAGCAACTGGACGCGTGACTCGAGTATATTTCCCTTTTTATTTCCTTCTCACTTGGAATTGTCTGCTCTGATTTGCAGAAAAAGAAAGTTATTTTGGAGATTCTTGCATACCAGTATTCTAGTCCTGAGACACACAGACACAAATATCGTATTAAAAGTATTTACATATTTGTTTGTTTGACCATGTTTGTTCTGAATGCTACATGTAATTATTGTAGATATAATTTGCTTTCAAAGTTCCTTCAGAATGAATTTCTTCGGAGGCTGATTAATTGTCCCAATCAATTAATTGTGGATGTCATGCATATGTGGTTACTGGTTAGAATATGTCTAGGTGCTAAATTCACATTACAAATATCTAGTTCTTGTATTATAAACTCACCATATATGATTTCTTCATTTGTTTGTCAGTGACTCAGCTCACAACTTTGGTTACTTACTAGTGTAAAAGTAGATTAATTTTTACGGAGCTGGAATGTACTTGCTTTATATTCTATCAGTCTACGTGTTCAAAACGTATGTTTTCTCAGGCCTTGGCAAAATGTATTTGCTTTAGATTGGAGTGTGAATGAATTATTTGGTTAAGTTTTTTACTCATCAATTTTTGTTGTTGAGAATTTGGAGCAAGTGAGATATTGATGTGTGTTCTATTATCTGGATTGGGATAATTGCATGTCCTTGTGTAGGTGTGTTGTATGTGTTTTGTTTGAATCCCATGTTTACGAAAATACTGCATAACCCTAAATTCCACAACTAGGAAGTAGCATAACTCATGTTGAACCACTTACACGCATGGATCTCGAGTATCTGACTATAGTATCTAACTTATACATGGAAAAAATTTCAGCAATATGTTAGGAATTTCGCTGATAAAGATGGAAAAGTTTGGCTTGGAGGAGGAGGTAGAAACCCTCCACCTGAGGCTCCACACCTTGCCCTTACAACCCCTGAGATAGAGTCGCTTCGGCCCAAGTCACCAATGAAGAACCAACAGCAGCTCGCACAACAGCCTTCAGCAGCTATCTCCTTGACAACGCCGACTTCTGGAAACAAAAGACCAACAGCGAATTCACCGCAGCATCACATGGGATCCATGAATCAAGAGGGTTCGAGCTCTAGCATGCCATCTCCTGCTCCTTGGGCTTCTTCACCTATGGTACGAGACGGCAGTCATATGCCCGGTGATGAAAGGTTTGATATGTATGCTGCTGCGTATAGCACACCATTCGGCCCAGGTGGTGGGGATTTTTTTGATTATGAATCTCACAGAGGGATGAATATGATGTAACATTAAAGCGGAATTTTGTTTTGTTTCTTTGTTATTCATTTTATGATTCGTATTGCCCTGTAACATTTCTTCCGAGCAATTTATATTCACGGGTGTAATAATTCTTACTGTGTTCGATTTATTTTTTATAATCGAATTTTGTAGGTAATAATGCTTCCACTTTCAGTTATATTGCATTTTGGTATCAACTTTTGGGCTAAGCCGGAAAGTTTAATCCGTTCATTTACGGATTGAATTCAAAGAGGCATGGTGGATTGGTCTAGTGGACTTGTCTCTTAAATTTATTGTTCAGTTTGAATTTCTAAATTAGCTTTAAGTGATTTTTTATTAAAAAATAATGATATTTCTGAACGTGAGAGATACTCGCTTCATTACTAATTTCATGTGAAATTTTCAGGAGTAAGAAAATGAAAGCATTAGGTTGTGAAATTATCATTTTGGTACCTTTACTTGGTATCGCTAAATTTTAATATCATATATTTCATATTTATTCAATTTTAATCATTCACTAGTCAAAATTAAATTTAACATAATTGTTAATTTTAATCAAATTAGTTCATTTTTAGTCAAATTGACATGTGAACCGCACAAGCTTTTAATAAAATATTAATTAATTTTAGTAAGAAGATTAATTCATTATTAAATAGACTAGTATTAAAAAAAATTAATTCAATGACCGATGAAAAATTGAATAATATTAATGAAAATTTTATTAATATTATTTTAATTAAAACACTATTAAAGAAATTATTCATTGTTATGATCAATAAAAGAGGGCTTAGTTGATTTTTTTTTAGCTTTTTTATAACGAAATGTAGTTCAATTGATATGACGATTCCTCTCAAATTAATATATTGAATATATTAAGGTTCGAGTGATATATTTCATTTAAAAGAACTAAAATTAATGGCATGTCAAAATTAATTGAATTTTTTTTACAAGGTGGAGAGTAGAAAGCCGGCATTTACGGGAGAGAGTGCAAGTATACATATGTCATTTTTCCGAATTGTTTCCCAGAATGTGACATGTATGTACCTCTCCACTCTTTCGTTCTTAGTTTCCATTAACGTTTTTCGGACTCTTCTCTTCCTTTATATTCCATTTCCATCATATCATATCACTTATAATCAGACTAGGACATCCATCTATCACTAAACAAGAAGATAAATGATCACCATGTGAAATGTATATTTCATAACTTAATTCACCCTGAAGAACAATACCTTTCCGTTTACTTTTATGTGAACAAATATATTACTTTTACATAAAAATAATGTGATTAATAATTTAATTAATTAGTTTTTAAAGTTGAGAGTGAGATAAACTAACGTTAGTCGAATTATTTTCAAACAAGTAATGCTACAAATGTTGGAATATTTTTATTAGGTTAGTTTAGAATCTAGAATACTTACTATTAGGAGAATCATGCACACTTTTCTCCCAAAAGTGCATTATTTTGAGAAAAATGTGGGTTTTGATATGAGCTGGCCTGGCATGCACAGTAGGCAATTTGTGCAAGAAACAAAATACTTCAACAAACGTTCTTGATTCAGCAAGGTTTTCTTGTTAAGAGGCTGCATCACCTATTGCTAGGTTTCCTCATTTAAAGCTTTACTTGTGCCTACCTTAGTTCTTAAGTGCATAATATATTGTTGTCCTATTACAACTTTAATTCTTGTAATTCAGTAGTTCATACTATGCTAGTGCTTTATTTGTTTTTTCGCTCAAAAAAAAGAGAGCCAACATTGAGTTTAAATTAAGCAAAGCACTAAAATTCTTCGAAATTGTATATTGAGGAATGTAGATGTCAAGTCTAGTTAATCATTCACCATAAATTGTAGTCATGTTGCTGTAAAAGTGCAAATCATACTAAATTTGAGAATGCAATTAAAAATCACAACTTTCGCTTTTTTACCACCTTTGTTGGTTTAGATAACGACAAAGTAAAAGATTAAAGGCGGTGGAAGGGGGTAAGTGGGGGGGCGAATAGTCTATTTAAACTTTTGTCGATAAGATAGTTTATTAGATATCTGTTAATTTATCTAATACTTATAATCAGAAAGTGAAAGTCTTTGTGATACGTGCACATACTCATCAAGCGATAAGGTGTGTAAGTTAAGTCCTTCAAAAAGAAATAATAGATAAAATACAATAAGTAAACAACACAAGGATTATAGTGGTATATGAAGGTAACGTAATACTTCACCTAATCCACTCGCCCTTTCTTAGGACTTTAACCCACTATGAAAAGATTTGAGGTACCCTTACAAAGTCCTATATCTTGATTGATCCCTTCGACGCTAGGTTCTCAACAAAGTGTTTTCCTTGAGTTGTTCCCGATTTTCTCAACAAAGAACTTCCTCTACTTAGTAACCTTTCTAGAGTTGTTCATTGACTTCTCAAGCTAAGTACTTCATATGCTCCACAACGCCTGTTATGGTAGTTTGTCAGGTAAGCTTCTTAATAACTTGCACAACTAGTTATCTCAAATAACTTATACAATCAATCTTCCTTAATACTCTTCTAAGTGTATGAGAAGTTGTTCTTTATAGGCCCAAGTCTTTGTCGTCTTTGTTAAAGAGATCCTCAGTATCAAACAACTTAATCTTGTAATTCAACTCTTTCACAGCGAACAATGCTTGTTAAGGATCAATGCACTTAGAACTTTTGTGACTCTTTGAATTCAAGAGCTTGTAGTCGCAACAATAAGCTGGAGAGTAAGTAGGTTGAATGCTTGTATGTTTGAGAGTATTGTTTATAGTTCTATCTTCTTTGTATAAAGTGTGTCTTTCAAGAACTAGGCTCTTAGAAATTCAAACTATTGATTTCTGAAGAAAGTACGACATTGGGTTTTGTCTCTTTACGAGGACTTCCTCTTTTGTTCATACATCTATGTCCGAGTAATTAATGCACTACACAAACTTTTGTCTGGTAGTCTCAAAGGATTTGTGCAAGCTTTCTGAGGCTTCACTTCCTTACTCAGTGATCGTTGGGCCTCAGAAACCTATTGAAACGCTTGTCTCCCCAAATTTCTCCAAGGTTTCTGAGGAGACTATACTCCTTGATCTTCAACAATCTTGTGCAACTCCTTGATCTTAAAAAATGAGCTCAGCTCTGGTTGATGGATGCTTCCTTCTTGTTCTTCTTTAAAGATATAAAAATTGCATTCAAAGACCTAACATCTTATACAAGATTTACTAAGACTAACATATTCGATAAGCTTCATCTTTTACAATGTTCAAATGAACTAAGAGTACGTAATAGCTATCTTTTTGAACTCAGGTAAGTCACTTATGTTACTAATCAAAATCTAAAGAGTTATTCCTAACATCCCTGATACCATTTGTAACTACTCGTTTCCATGTGGACTAACCTCGACCCTTTAGGTTAATTAGCGCTGTCACTCATGACACTTGGTGCTTAAAAACGCCATCTTTAAAATTGATATAAAATCTTACGTGTGCCATACACTTGGTGCATTACAATCGTCACTTTAAAATTTGTGCGACGAACTTGTCGCGCCATGCCTAGCTAGACAAAATTTCCACCTTTGTAGATTATGGTTTTGGTTCGGCTCTCATATCATATGTAATGCTCCCATCCCCTTGTGGGTCAAGACCCGACATGTTAGGGGCGTGATGATATTATTGATTGTTCTCCAGATGATAACCTGCAAGTTAACACATGTATAAAGCGCTTGAAATTTTCGATGGCTAATTATTTTATGATCGCTTTAGGTGTTAAGCACATATAAAACTTTAGAGTTGTTATAAATAAATCTCTGAAAAGGAAAAGTAAATCAGGTTACATTAGTGTCATTCTCAATAGCTTTTGATATCCCCCAACACTTAATCCATTCAGGAATTAGCTTCCTATTTAATTTTTTTTATGCAACGAAAAACTAGTATAAATTATATTAATGATAATAACTATAACTAATATGAAAGTATAATTGCCATTATTCATAATATAATTGTTGGAATTTGTGTTTATATGTTTATTAAACGAAGGTAAAAACAAGTCAATACAAATTAAGCTGAAAGAAGTTATTTTCGAGACGGATGAAATAATACCATATCGAGTATACTATTTCCTCACTATTTCTTTTGTAAAGACTAACTACAACCTAAACAATCAATTACTATTTGTCAGCTTTAGTGAAGGTGAGGTTAAAAAAGGATTTTGGTACAGTATAATGAGACAGTTTCATTTTTGATACGGTAGAATGACCGTGTCCAATTTTAATAAACCACAACAACTACCTTCGAAATTTATGTACTCCGGTCAATTTTCCGGTTAATTGATGATGTGGCAGCCGAAATTCCGATTCCCCCACTCTAAAATACGTATATTGACCGTATTGAGCGATTTTGACCAAAAAAAGAAAAGAAAAATACATTATACGGACACGTGTCGCAATTTCGGACAAAATAAATTAAAGAGAATATTTTTTTTGGTCTTTATTTCTTATTCTTTTTAAAATTTTAAATTTTATATGTTTTTTTTTTTAATCTTCTATGGAAGCTCCATCAATGGAGGACACGTATCACTTTCGCGTAATTTATGAGTATAAATTGTTTAATATAATTCAAAAATATTTTAATTACTTTTAAAAAAAAATTACATTTTATTACATATAAAAGAATAAAAAAATAAAAAAATAAAAATTACTACAATAAACCTTCAATTGGAATTTTGAATTCTAGCAAGTAATTCGTATTTTTTTAGTGTAGCAAATCGCATTTTTAAAATTTATTTTTATTTTATTTAGAAAATTAATTGTTATAATTTTAATTATATTTTTATTTTATTTTAAAATTTATTTTACATTTTTTAAATAAAATATCCAGATTCAAGGAAATTGTAACACGTTTCCTTATAATGTATTTTTCTTTTTCTATTTTGGTAAATATCGTTCAAATACAATCAATATGCGTATTTTGAGGGGAAATTCAAAATTTCATCCGCCACTTTATCAATTTAGTCAGAAAATTGACCGGAGTACATAAATCTTGTGGGTGATTGTTGTAGTGTATTGAAATTGGACAAGACCATTTTACCGTAATAAAAATGGAACTATAAAAAAAGGTTTTTTTATAGTGAAGGCAGGGACGGAAGCAGAAAATTAGTTCAGAGGTAGTGAAAAATATTTATAATATATATAACATTAAAATTTATTAGTATATTAATTTTATTTTATTTTATATTACAACAAAAAGATACATTGATTAGAAATTAAATTAGAATACAATGTGTAGAGAGATTCTATACACGAATATAATTTTATACCAAATTTAAAGCTAGTTTTATAATTTAGTTAAATGAGCATATGATGTACTCTATTTATTTTGTTTTTTCTGTTAAATAGATTGGTGTTTACGAAATTGTAATTATAGTAAATCTAGATTTTATTTATTGTCATGGGATTTAGAATAATATTTAAGAAATAAGATTTTAAGACAATAAATTAAAAAGGTAAAGACAAATTAAAGTAAAAATTTATTAAAACACGTAGTGAGTTAATCTGAAATATATATTTGTTATAATTGTATACCTATATTGAATTTTGAAAGAAAAGTAATTAAAATTCAAATTTTTGATTATAATAAAGTATCTATGTTAAAAGAAAAATGCAACAAAAAGAAAAAAGGAAAAAACGTCTGCTACTACTGGAACCTTCAGCAGATTATAGCGCTAGCCACAATTCACAACCACTCAGCTACAAGAGTACATATGCTTATTATTCAGCATATGTAATATAGATATATATTTATTATATTTTATAAAAAGGGTATAACAATAAGTTTATGTAAAAATTGAGGGACAGCGATTACGACCCCTTGTGTTAATGTGGGTCCGTTCCTTCGTGAACGTGATCACTCATTAAATCCAGACATGCAAACTTCATGATACCACAGACACTTAGTTGAAGACCACATAAGATAACAAGACAGCTCCCATTAGCCCTTCAAAGCCAATAATTTGCACAGTAGCAACCTTATTGTCCACTGTTCACCTGTACTTTTTCAGAATATTTAAAATTCCAAAAATCGAAGGAAAGAAAAACAATAAAACAAAAGAACTTTTTGGTGAGTAGTATTATTTTGTTTGAATCAAATTACTCGAGGAGGAAGATCTAAAGAATTCAGAACTCCAAACTAAAGATTTCCCATTTCTATTCCCTCCAGAGCCCATTTCTCTCGCGGTTAAGAGTAACCTTTTGTATTTTTGAAACAACAAATATATTTTACCATTAATCTTTGCAGAACTAATACAACTAGCATAAGCAACTAAAAAAAAATAAAAAAAATACAACGAGCATATATAAACTGATCGATTAATAAGTGTTAAATTCTTAATATTTTGAACTGACATATAATAACTGCACTCAAGTAGCATATTGTACTTATAAAATTATATTTCATTTAAAAGCTCTAATTTATAGAGATGTGAGAAATCTAGTTAAATATATCAATACTCCTAAATGTACTGTGAGAAATAAATAATAAAGAATAATAAAACTCAAGTTGTGAATCAAACACCGCAGTACATCCTTTTGGATCAAGTCTTCTGCATTGCCTTGTTTGAATATAATTTAGCCTTTAAAATTTTAACCCTACC
Organism: Plantago elongata; assembly: GCA_036897095.1. NCBI lineage: Eukaryota > Viridiplantae > Streptophyta > Magnoliopsida > Lamiales > Plantaginaceae > Plantago > Plantago elongata. The sequence goes on from JAYMSP010003043.1 coordinate 15,588, forward strand.
TAGTTCACACATAATCTTTTCTAACTTAATATATAAGTATAAATTACTATTTATCTGTTAAAATTTAATTAAATTCGATCAATTTTTAATTTCGTGTCAAATGATGATTATCGAAAAATACTTTTCATTCTGATATGAGAATTGTATTAAAAAGTACATTGTGATAGAAGGGAGGGATGATTATTTAGGGTAAACTGTGAAGAAAACAAAAGAAGTAAAAGGAAGAATAATTGAAGAAGTGATGAAAAGAAGGAAAGAAAGAAAGCAACTGCAGCAAATATGGCCCATTGCATGTCAACTCAATTGCTTTGTCATGTAAATTAATCTCCCTCCACTTCCCCTCCATTTTCCAATTTCACCTATTCCTTTAACCCTTTCCCTCACCAAGTTATAAGCACTATATACTCTACTACTCTACACCAACACACAATACCAATTAGGCAATAACTCAATTTCTCATCAGTTATCAACAAACCTAGCTAGCTACCTAGCCATTCCATTATATATATATATATAAATATATGATATCACCATCACTACCAATACTCCATTCTAGCTAAAATGGACAGTAGCAGCAGCAGGGGCAAAGAATTAGCCGAAGGCTCCTCTCCGGATCCGGGTTCAAACTCCCCGATCCCAAGCCGGTACGAGTCCCAGAAGCGTCGCGACTGGAACACGTTCGGGCAGTTCTTGCGCAACCAACGCCCTCCTGTGGGGCTTAACCAGTGCAACAGCAACCATGTTCTTGATTTCCTGAGGTACTTGGACCAGTTTGGCAAGACTAAGGTCCACTTGCAGGGGTGCATCTTTTACGGGCAGCCGGAACCACCGGCACCGTGCACGTGCCCGCTGAGACAGGCCTGGGGCAGCCTGGACGCCCTGATAGGGCGCCTGAGGGCTGCCTATGAGGAGAACGGTGGGTCGCCTGAGATGAACCCGTTCGCGAGCGGGGCGATTAGGATTTATCTGAGGGAGGTTAAGGAGAGCCAAGCTAAGGCTAGAGGGATCCCTTACAAGAAGAAAAAGAAGAAGCCTGATTCAGACTCCAATTCTTCTTCCATGCCAGGATTTTCTTGATTCATTATTAATGGCTTTGTCCATCATTAATAATCAAGAAAGACAAGTAAGTATGGGTGCTACACTACACTTTTATTTTACTACTATTTTGTTTTGTTTTAATTATTTAATTCTCTCTATTATTGTTGATGAGTTATATTAATGCTTTCTCTAGTTTACTACTGTTTGCTTATTTCTCTGTCTCTCTACTATGTGATTGCATGGGTAGTAGTATTGAATAGATAGATCTTAAGGTCAAAATGGCAAGCCCCAATGTTTTCCTTTCAAAACCCTAGCTTGAAGATCTGGGATGATTAGAACTATTCTTGTTGATCATAATTAGTTACATGACTTGTAATGACCTGGATGTACAAATTCTAGTAGTTCCATGATATGATGTAACAAAATTTATTATGTACTCTTAGATCTAAATCATGATGGTGTGTCAATTTCAAATGAAATCACAAACATACCTATATTTGTTAACTTCAGGTCACACCAAATCAGGAACTGTACTTTGCCCTAGAAATTCTTGCATCCTTCTCACTGACATAAACATTAGATATTAAAAACAAATTCCATTTTCTCATTTATGTATTTTTTTTAAGGAACTAGAGAGTAAATAAGGAACTTTGTTTGGATCCCTGGAAGTTAAGAATTAATGACCCTGCTGCTTCCCCTCCAGCTAATAAGGTGCGGTTCGAGTCATCTTTGTCGTTTGAAAAAAAAAAAAAAAACTCTCTTGTTAACTCTGGTTAAAATTAAACGACAATAGAGTTTTTGTAATACAAGTAAATTAGTTAATTGAGTACCAATATATATAACAAACACCAACATGTAACATATTTACAAAGAAATGTAAGACAAATAGATTATAGTAAGTCAGATTTCCAGTTTCGATCTACTGTCAATTACTTGTCCATGTCCACAAGATCCTGATTTTACATTGAGTTAGAATGAGGAGGCAGAGACACATTTGCATGTTCTAAACTAAATTGGGGCCAACAAATAATATATCTTGAAGAACTAGAATTGATTTAATATTGCAAATGGAACCAATCAAGTAATGAGTAATCTTCCTAGTCCCATCCAGGCCATCTTTTTTGTTGGTATTTCACTACCACTATTTTAAAATGAATTGATCCCAAATGCCATCATTATGAAATCTAATAGTGTACGAGAAATCGAAAATGGTTATTTAAATAATACTTTTGCAATGAATTAAAAGGTCCATTAGCATTAAGCTTCCCACTAATTGTGATCGAGATAGTAGTGAAGGCATTTGTAGAAATTTGCAATATTTCAGTGGTTAAATGTCCTTTTTACGTCTTTCACTAGATTTTCCCTTCTGTCCGTTCAGATTTGGTGGGGCTACACAATAATTCAACTTTGTCCAGATTCTTCATAAATCAAAAGTTTCACGAACTAATTTATTACCGTAATTGTAGATCTCTGTTTCATAGCAAGAATTTAGTAGTAGCATTTTGTTTCAGAATCATGAATTTTAAGCCTTCCAGTATTTGCTGATTTCCTAACATTATTTCCTTTACTAGTTACATTGAAAGTTCACTCACATTTATAATGAAGTTTCATCATAAATTATTTTTTGAATTACACCAAAATAATAGAGAATTGTTGTATTATAGACATACATTTTCTATAATATAAACAAAGCCAGTTATAAAGTTCTTTACTTGAATAATTAAATTGGCTAAGATACTTGCAGAACTATTAGACTGATAAACAAGAGAATTTCCTCTGTGTTTAAGCATGTTATAATAGGTCATATTTCTTGCACAAAGTTGGATTTTACCTTAGATCTTCTGTTTCCAAAATACAATTATGATCATTAGAGTTTAAACCATATATGACACAAAAGATTGATTAATTGGTGATTCTAGTTAGTTTGATAATAATAAGATCTCAAATCTGACATCTACAAGATTTTAAAAAGTTAACGTTGATCAATATTTCCTATTATCACCGTGAACATGTAGTTCTTACCATGTATTGTATAGATAAATCTCTATGTGTTGATATAAAATAGCCTATAAACCGGGTAGATCAAGGTACATTATATTTACGAGTACTGGATTATGAACTACATGCAACGGCACGGCCTAAGTCAAGGTAACACACATTGAGCGTGCACATACACTTAGTGTGTGATAACTCAATGTATGGCATAAATGACAATTTCGCTTCACATAAAACTTATGTGACCAAGAGGACTCAAGTTCTCTTGTTTACAAGAAAAATAAAAAGAAATTGTTTGCTTCTCTTTCACCATAATCAAATCAGAGAACAGAGAGTGATTTATGTGAATTTCCAAAAACCTTTATTTTAATTTATTTGTGCTCTATATGATCATTTTATGTAACTACGCAGTAGTAAAATTAATCTGTAACAATGATTTGTGAACCTTCTCACTAAAAACCAACCCTCCAGATGTCTCCTAATTAACTAAGGCTCTTCTGTTTAGGGTTTATATTCCTCACTTGGGCAAAGCAAGAGTGACTTTTTCGTCCCTTTCGTAAGGTGAAGGATTCCTATGGAAATCAGTGATGTTATAAATGTATATTATGGGTTACAATGCTTATTTAAATTGTACACATTTGTGCCATTACATTGCGTCCAATAGCTAATTAATTGCTTTTTTTTTAAACGGCAAATGTTATAAGGAATACTCGAATTCAATTATTTTTTACCAAATAAGAGCAGAAAGACAAATGAGTTTCCAGTGTTGGTAAGCTGTAATTAACATAGGATTCATTAGAAATGATCATAACAAGTGTATATTGTGCAGTCCGTACACTGAAGGGTCCTATAATGTTCTTTGAAGATGGGATTGCTCGAATATATAAGACTGTTTAAGTTCCAATTCATCTGAGTGATCATTAAATGATATAGTATATGGTCATCAATCATCACTAACTTTATTTTTTATGCAGATATATAATATACATATACATTGTACAAATTTTACTGATATAGTGCTGCTCAATGGTCCTTTAGAATCCAAACATGATTTTTGTATTCAATCAGAGATAACTTATTACTATGTATGTTACAGATACATACGATACCAGTTCTTGATAAGAATTAATTATGCATGTTCATTGCCATTGTTTCAGGAAGGAGGTACAAGGGACAACACTATTATGATCAGTGTGCTTGAAGCAGTGGTTCTTGTTTAAATTCATGAGAAAACAAAATGGTTTTAGCCAAAACTTATTTCATTTTCCTGCTACATTTTTCAGCTCTCGATCGATCGGATAATTTTGCAATTCCTATTTTATATATAATTAATTAATGTCAACTATATATATTATTATATTCTTGTTTGTAAGCTTATAAAATTTACTACTATGTGTTAGTACGTAGTGCAGCTTATAATGTGGACTGTAATTGTCTTAATCCTTGTCTGCTTGACCAAAGAAAATATATTAGTAGTCTCCATTCAAAAGTTTGAATGGAACTTCTATTTATATGAGATCTGTATTTTCTATGAATTCATGTATAATGTATATAAATAGTTACATGAACTATGTAAGAATCATGTCGAGTACGTAGAAACGTAAGAGTCCATAATTCCGTATTTAGGTGTATGCCCTCCATCTTGAATCCTAATCCATACGAATCAAACACTCGTATATCAACATGCTCATTTTCGTTTAATCCAATTAATTATTTATGTTTCCTTATTTAACAAACTTGATGGATCGGATTATTCATAACCCATCCAAACCTATTTTCCGGATAGTTTTGGATTCCGATAAAGAATCAACCAATTTGAAGCTTCCAAAATGTTTCACATTAATCCGACAAACACAAACATCTGATAATCACACCCAAAAAAAAAAAAAAAAAGCTACATTTCCCTGCTTTTCACCAATTTTGATGCCTTAACAAAATATTATAAACAACAAACATAAAGTGATAGTTCCTAAAAAAACAAAAAAAACAAAAGCGATAAGAAAAGTCTATCATTCTAGAGGATAAATTACTGACTATACATATAAAATGTAATACATCAAATCAAATTCTGACATTCAAGTTGAATGTTCAAAGCAAATGGTTGTTATGCTTATGCACATCCACATCCAATTCCCCACAAACTTCTGGTCATATTATGTAAAGTTATGTTAGGTTTTTATCCTAAATTTTTGTTACCAAGTTAGAAAAAAAATAGAATTATGTATATTTCATTCGTCCCATAACATTGGTTACATTTGTTTATTTTTTTTGTCAATAGAAATAGGGAATGTAGTTTAATATGACAGATATAAGGTAGGTTGTTGTGAATTTTAATAAAGAATGAATGGAAATTGAAAGTATGTTAGTTCTTTTTTAGAAAGAATGAATAAGTAAGTGATAAAATGTGTGATGTACATTACTAAACCAACCAAATAACAGATACATCGAAAACTGGGACAACATGTTAGTTGCCATAATCATTTTTCAATTGTAATAGTGAAAAATAAAATTATATAGTGACACGTTTAAATAATATGTCATCTATTTATGACCTCCAAACAAGTCAATCAGGTAAACAAAATATTGATTATGATATCACAAATCGAGTAGCACAAACAAATCTTCTTTCTAGATTTTCCCTCTCAATCCTCATGACCTACTCTTCGCCGAACCGCCACTAGCACCCTCACGTTATTAGGTTCAACTATGCCTCATAATGTTACTCCCCAACCCCCCCCCCCCCCCCCCCCACCACCAAACCCCAAACAAACACACACCCCCCAC
>JAYMSP010003044.1:0-21399 GCA_036897095.1 Plantago elongata
GATATGGCTGCACTTGGAGAAAGTGACAGATATTCAAATTCTGAGAAGGTGAAAACCATCGTCAGAAGTTTGAACCAAAATTGGGAACATACCCAATATTTCTACTTTAACCAGGGTATGCCAAAAATCACTCCAGTGGAACACTTTTCACATTTAGCCACTGTGAACTATGAGACAACCCAACGTGGTTTAGCTGCAGCTGAAAACTTGCAAAGTGTTGCTCTAGTCACACAAGGTACTTCTGGAAAGAAGGATACCAAGGAAGTGTCTGAAGAAAATTCTCTTGTTGTGTGACACATGAAGAAATATGTGAGCCAAGAGATAGAAAGGAGAAAAGCAAAAGAAAAGCTGAAAAAGCATCTCTTCCCAAGCTACCAAAAGTACACGAACATCCAAATGAACAACTCTCTGAACAACCCTGCTCAGGAAGTTTTTAGTATTGAAGTCGCTGAAATTGGAAATGACATCTACTTCTGTTGTCAGAATCCCGGTCACTTCAAACGTGATTGTCTTGCTTTTAACAAGCTTAAGACGGGTGACAAAAAGGAGGTAAGAACTTTCAAACTCAGAGGTCTTTGCTCAGTGATGAGAGAAAGAAGATCCAAATTCAACTTGATGCTCTGGATATTGAGTCGAATTCTGAAGATGAGGATACAGATGATTCAAAATTACCATCACTAGATTTGGCCAGAAGAAGAATGACATGTGTGGAGTTGTTGAGATACTTAGTCCCGACATCTCCAACATTGAAGAATGATGTATGGTTGATGAGGTAATAAACACATCACAATTCTTGTACTACGAAAGTGATGATGATTGTATCAAGGATTTGGAATTGGTCAAAAGTGAACATGATTCGATATGACAGAGGATTCTTGGTTGTGAATCAAAGACCAAGGTTCTGGAAGAAGAAAGAGAAACTCTTGATAAAGAGATTTCTAAATTGATTAAGGTATCTGAGAAATAGGACGCTTAAATAACATCACTTAGATCTCAGATATCGGAGAATGAAAAGTTTAATGAGCTAGCCTTGAATGAGCTAAATGAGAAGTTGAAGAAGCTTCATTTACAGAAAATGATGAACTCAGAATGAAAGAGGTTTCCTTCAAATCATTTGTCAAAGCTAGTGACACTCTCACAGGGGTTCAATCTTAACTGAGGGACCCTTCTAAGAAAGGAGGAATTGGACTTCACGCCCAATCAAGTAATTCCACACCTCTGAAAAAGGGTGATGGAAGGACCTTTGCAAAAAGTCAACCATTAGGTTCCAAAGAAATCTATAGCATTGGTCAGAAATTTAAGGTTCTTAACAAAGGTAAACCAGTTGTGATCAATCCTTTGATGGAACAACAAGTCCCAAAGAAACTTATGGAAAAGGTTTCTGAAAAGAAACATGATCCTATGACTTGTTATCATGCACAATGTTTTATCACTAGAAAGGGAAGCATCGCTGGTCTAGGTGTATTTCCTGCTGTACCATTCTATGGTTATAGGGATAATGCAGAAACTAGTGAGGCTGCTGAAGCTCGTGTTCAGAAAGCCAATGGTGCTCGAAATGGTATTTGTTATCTTCCTACCGGGAAGGTCCTCATGCAACAATATAAGGAAGGACAAGAATGATGGTGGAAAGCTATAATTTCTTATTGCAATTATCAAAGTGGAAGTAGTTCCAAGCCACTGAAAAATTGAATGCCATGGATAGAAGAAAGTTTTCCATGAAGACTAAGTTTGTTGAAAAACAAACTCAGAAACCTGACAGGTCTCTGAAGCCACCATGGGGAACACCAAGGAACACTCCAGGAAGGAAGATCAATCTGAGATCCGATGAGTCTAGAATTCCTCCTTATGTTCCAAGTAGAGAAAAACCTACTCCTATTAGATTCATTTAGAAATGGATTCCCACAAGTAGAACGTTTAGTCTATGTGGTTATGTATCTGAGGCACGAACCTAACTCATATTTCCTTTTTTGTGTAGAACACGTCATGGTCTAAGGCTCAATAGCTATTTGATAGTGGATGCGGGAAGCACATGCACGAGACAAAGCTAACTTTGTCGATTATAGAGTATGTGATACTAGACCAAACATCAAGTTTGCTAGAGTATTTGCTAGAGCCAGTTTGCAGATAGGGGATATTCCGTGAAATAAAAATTGCATTTTGCAAATTGATTGACAATTAGTCACAGTAGACAGTCTTGGTTGCTAGGCAAAAAGGAATTCTATATTTCGCTGATTGGACATCTACCACAACTGAAGAATTTCTCATGGTGAGTCGATCAGGTCACACTGAAGAACACTGATTAATGCACAAAAGAATGAGTCACTTCAATTTCAAAACCCTAAACAAATTTGTCAAGAAAGAGTTAGTGGTTTGATTAACTAAAACAACATTCAAAAGGACGGTATATGCTCTTCTTGTCAATTGGAAAAACAATCCAAAACCTCTTTCAAGTCAAAAACCAGACATTCTTGTGTTAGACCACTACAACTATTGCATATGGATCTTTTTGAATCATCTATAACAAATTATGCAGGCAAGATGTATGGTCTAGTTGTTATAGATGACTTTTCTAGGTTTACTTGGGTTATCTTTCTAGAACAGAAATCTGATACTAGGGTGGAGATACCAAACTTGATGAAAATGCTTGTAGTCATGATAAATGACAAGGTGTCTGCAACCAGAACAGACCATGGTACTGAATTTGTCAACTTGTACACAAATGAGTTTTGTACAGGCAAAAGAATACAACATCAACTATCTTCAGTAAGGACACCACAACAAAATGGTGTTGCTAAAAGGAAGAATAGGACCCTTAAAGAAGCTGCAAGGATAATGCTAGCTGACACTGAAATAGGTGAAATTTATTGCGTTGAAGCTGTAAATACAACATACTACACACAAAACATATGCTTGATAAACAAACACCACGACAAAACTCCTTATGATCTTTTGGTTGGTAGACCCCCTAATATCAAACATCTGAAAGTGTTTGGTTGTAGATGTTTTGTTCATAACAGTGGGAAAGAATATTTGAGAACATTTCAACCAAAGGCAGACGAAGGTGTATTTCTTCGTTATTCAATGAATAGCAAAGCCTATAGAGTATACAAGAAGAATCAGTTCATGTGGTATTCTATGAAGGAAGCAAGAAAATACCCCTTGATGAAGAACTTTGAGACACATTCAAAGAACCTATGAATAAGGATTCTTAAGAAGAACCCTCAAAAAGGAGAAACCCTGTCATTAACATAGAGGATGAGTCTGAGGAAGGAAAGCATGATGTGCCTAGTAACAACCATATGACACTCAGACATGATGAATAATTTCTTATGAGGATTCCAGAAATGGGAACTGAGAATATTCATCGTAGAGACCTTTTTGGGAACAACCTTTTAGAAAGTTGTATTCCAGAATTCTCTCACACTGAACAAGTGTCTGATATTTACCACACTTCTAGTGTACAAAATATCACTGATACTGAAGAAGTATGAAGTCATAATTGTAGTGATTCACATTCAGATTACGTAGATAATGACCCTACTAGTTCAAAATCCATTAGGAAATGGATTAGAGATCATCCCGCAAAGGATGTATTTGGTCCCATTGATCAAGGTCTTAGAACTAGGAGAGCAATCGCTGAAAATGTCGATTATCTCTTTGGATGTTTTATCTCAAACATTGAACCTAAGACTATTGAAGATGCATTTGTTAGAACTATTGAACCGGGATTGGTACTGGAACAGTAAACGATGTTGACTCCAGTGATGAGTCACAATGTAGTCAACAATGATAATCTATGTACAATAAACTGCAGCAGATAAACACATATTTCCACAAATCAAGTCATCATATATAAAATATGCTGACGGTGCCGTAGGCTAAATTTCCACTTGTCAAAATAATGGAATTACACAAGGAGTATGATCAATCACAAAATGAATGATCAACTCACAGAAAACTAGACCTAGAATAAACTCGAACAAAGAACTTATACTAGTCACTATCACGACGAATTATTCACAAACACCTGTTTGATAAATATCAACAATATGATAGCAAGTACAAGTCTAGTAAAGCAAGACACTAAAATATATGAATGTATATAGTCTCGATGTGTGTGTGTGTGTGTGTGTGTGTGTGTGTATATCTTGCAAAGCAGATTCTCTTCAATCATATATATTCATCGACTACTCCATATTCGAACATGGAAGGGAAAGCTGCCATAAGGATGGTTTTCTTCTTTGCTTTGTTGGGGCGGCTGCTAGAAGGAATTGTCTAAACAATGAAGATCTTTTTCCATATATTTCCTTCTAATCTTTGTCTTGAAGATTCTTTTTATATTGTGGTTGATCTCTTGCTTCTTCTTAAGGTTGTTTCCTGCAAAATAAACATTCAAACAAACGCAACCATTGAACTAATTAAGAAAGACAAGATTAATATATAAAGTGTATTAGGTAATGACACTTTCGATCTCCCCCTTAATCTTAGTCTTTCTTCACAGAATATTAGAAAGAACACGAGGCAAGCCATTAAAGCAAAATAAGCATCCAAAGCAAATAGACTAACTCCCCTTAATGATCAGTCTCCCCCGTAAGTAGATAACAAAATAAATAGCAGAGAGTACTGAATTAATAACTATTACAAACCAAATAAAAATTAGAGTTCATGGAAATTTAAGAAGTCCTTCAAGTCTAACCTCCCCCTTTTTGTGTGGAAACAAAAGACACAAGGAAGGCCCTAAACATCAAGTTGTTGGTGAGTTGCTCTTAAAGTCTGACATTCAGGGCATCCAATTCTTTAATCTACATCAAAGCATCGTGTCTCCTTCAGAAAGTATACCTGCAGAAAGAGATTCAATACTGGAAATGAGTATTAGGTCAACATTGACCTCAACATCGCCAGTTTTAGCAGCAACATTGGAGGGACTAGCTTCATCAGCAACATCAGCGGTAATAGGCTCATTGCCTTCATCCATAACTTCATCCACAGTAGGAGCAACCCAAGGGAGATCACATACCCTTTCAATAGTGGCCAAAAGTTGCCAATTTACTCCAACTTTTTGAAACTTACTTCATAAATCTCCCTTTCAAAAACTTCCAAGCCTTGAAGTTTGTGGATAGCAAAAATTGTTGTAGGTAGGATCAAGTGGCCTACATCTCACCTTTTCTTGTAAATGTCCAGATGACCTTGGAACCATTCTCCTAAGTTCACATTCAACCCCATCTTGATCATATACAAGAGAGTTCCAACTTCTTGACTCAACTGATTGTTGTTGGCAGTGAACAACCAATTTTTGATGTAGAGCCTAGCCAGAACAGACACCAAAGAGGAGCAATGCTTCAAAGGCAGTGTACCCTTTTACCAAGTTTGAACCTTATTCAATGTGAGTTCCTTAGCAACATCATCCAGAGTGACATCCAAAGGGGTTTCAACCTCAACTCTCTTTCTATACAATGCATAGTTGATATCCTCGGCTCTAATTGTGTAAACCTCTCCTCTCAGTACATAGTGTGGTACTTTTTGCTACTAGGATCACCAAAAGTATCAGGCAGATTGGAATAAAACTCCTTAATAACAACAACCACATAAGGAGTATAAGAAGAAACATCATTGAACAACATCCTATCATGCAGAAACTCAATCAAATTGTACTTTTGAAACTCCTTTTCATCTATCCTTCTCTCAACATCTAGTGCACTAGAGGCCAATTCTTCATACTTATCAGAGTTCTCTTGAGAGTAAAAGCAGTAGTCAAGAGGAGCTTCATCACCCCAATCAGGGCCTACACGAGTTTCAACAGGAATTTCAGGAGAATTAGTTTCAGCAATTATCTCATCCATTGTAGAATCTTCAGTATCCATTGACTCATCTTCAGACTCAGCTATATCCTTAGCAACATAATCTTCTGAATCCTTTGTATCCTCGGAACCAATTTCTTCACTGTGGTGAGATGGAGGATTTTCAACAGCTTGATTCACTGCCGATGTTGACCCATCAATGTGGTCAACATCCATACTGTCAGTGAGAGTTTTTTCATAATCCTCCAAGTTATCCACAACCTTCTCAACATTCTCCTCAACAATGTCATCAGCAACGTCTTCCACATTGTGCTCAACATGCACATTTTCATCAGGAGTGGTTTCAACATCAACATCCTGATTTTTCCCAAACTTATCGGATTCCCGATTGTTCTCAAGGTTTTCCTCATGAGGAGAATTTTCAGTTGCTGGAGACGAAGAATCAATGGGTACTTCCTTCACATTCTCACTCGGTTCTTTTTCTTCCACCAATTTTTCTCCAGACCCTAGTTTCAGCAAGGTCTCAGAAGAAAATTCGGAGTTCCCATTTGGAGAGGGAGTATCAGGGACAGTCTCCGGTGAGAAATTTAAAGAGGCTGGAGCAGGTTCATCAACAGGAGCCAATTCTTCAACCAGAATATCAAAATCCGGAGCTTCGGCTTGTATTGGAGCAAGGTAGGTTGATTGGGAGATTTTGATCACGGGAGTGTGAGTTTTGGAAGGGCTAGACGTGTTGGATCTTGGTGTTGATGGAGATGATGAGTTCAATGATTAGCAAAAAGAGCCGGAGGGAGTCTTGTGAGATTTTGAGTTTTTGTGGAAGTGAGTGAATATTAAAACTCAATTTAGGGTAAAGGATTAAGTAGAAGGTGAAAGGACGGTTGAGAGGGTAAGTTAGGAGATAATGGGCTAGCTTTTTTGGAGATGATGGGGTGTAATGGGCCAACTAAAAAACAGGTCCAATTTGGCAGTTTTGGTCAAAGTTGGGTCAATTTTTGGTTGGATTAGCTCTCTTGAAAACTTGCAAATATGTATCAAAGCACATAAAAAAATCATATACACAACTGTTAATCAAGAATTAAAGTTGTTAGTGAATCAAAATTTGTCAAGTCAAGATAATGAGATAAAGGACAAATCCTAGGGAGGTTAAATTTATCTCAATCTAAAGATGTGACAAGGTACGCAAGAAATGAGAAAGCACATTCCCATGTAGAAGGATACTGACTCCCCCTCAGACCCAAACCAAAATCATGTATAAGTCACATAGAGAGAAAAAGTATACAGTTTTTCAGATAAGTGCATCAAATATGCAACAAGTACAGCCAATGTTGACCAGAATATTGACCCAACAATGATGACAACATCGGAAAATCAGACCACTCTAATTGTAAGTTAGCTAGTTACTAAGCCCCAAGGAATGCAGATCCGATTAACACCGCTGATGTTGGAGGCAAGATAGAGTGAGATAGAATGCAACATGAAACACACCTAATGCCCAAGAAACAAAAAAAATATTGAAACAAAAACATGTGGTATTTTTCTTTTCCTTTTTTTTATTTTTATGTTTACACAGTGAGCAGGACACACATTGAATGCAGGCAACTGGAGCCCCATATACCCCAACAGTATCACATACTCTTTCAGCAAAACAGGTGTGCACATAGGACTGGATGCAGGCAGTCGGAACTCCATACACCCCAGTATCCTAATCCATGCACATTATCTGTCTCACCTTTATAGAAACTACATCAAGAAGACAATCACACTGAATGCGGGCAGCCTGAACCCTAGGCACCCCAGTATAATAGTAGATTGTATCTAGTAGTTCCAGTGCACAACCACAACCATAAGCAGCAAAGGGGGCAACATCAAGTGCGAATCAAGACAGAGGAGTAAAAAGGCCATAAAACAACATCAATGGATTTTACATGAACCAAACACCCAAGTTACTTAATTTCTTTCAACCTTGATTTCAAGTAATCTTTCAGACCCCGAGCATCACCACCCTGAGCTTCCAAACTGAGAACACACATAGACAGCACAAGAGCACACGGAGCACGACACATTGAAAGCAAAAATATAAAAAAAGAAACAACATCACTAAAAGACAGACTGTCAATGTTGACCTTGATGTTAAGTCAACATTGCAGCTAACATTGCAAATCAGAGAACGTACATACCAAGAGACCTACTTAGATTGAAGAATCTCTCTTTATCCATTGGTTTGGTAAATATATCTGCTAGCTGGTTTGTGGGTTCTATATGATCTATGTCAATGACTTGCATATTGACCATATATGTTAGAAAAAGATGCCTAATGACTATGTGATTAGTGTGTGAATGTTGAACAGGGTTCTAAAAAATATGACTGGCGCTAAGGTTATCACAGAACATTAAGAGGGTATCATTTTCAAGACTATACTCATGCAGCACACAATTTTGTTTTTTGCTATACCAAGGCACAAGATTATGATCAAGATAAAAGCAACCTCCTCTAGTAGATATCACATTATCAAGATTATAAGGCCAATTAGAAACACTAAATCCCCCCAGATTAGTGTTTGAATCACATGCCAACCATAATTCCAAATTAACAGTTCCTGACACATACCTGAGAATCCTCTTTATAGCAGTCAGGTGAGATATTTTAGTGTTGGATTGATAGCTAGCACAAAGATAGACTGGGAGTATGATATTTGGTCTGGTGACAGAGAGATATAAAAGGCTTCCAATCATTAATTTGTCCAATGTTGGGTCAACATCATCCCCAACATTGATCTTGCTGAGTTTCAAAGGAGTAGCCATGGGAGTGTTGCCAGGACTTGCAATGTTTGCACTATTCAATCCAGACTTTTTGATAGGATTCTTTGCATATTTCTCCTATGATAGAAATAAACCATCCTGTCTATGCAATCCAAAGAAGAAACTAAGTTCTTCATTTATGTTTATTTCAAATGTACCTGTCATAGCTTGAACAAACTCATCTACCAAGAACTGATCAATCATTGTAATAGTTGAACCAAAAACTATATCATTAACATAGGTATGAGCAATGCAAAGAAATTTCCCTTTCCTAAGGATAAACAAAGTTTGATCTCTCAAAGGTTGATCTCTCTCCCCCTTGTTGAAGAAAGTCAACTAAGAATTTGTCAAGACTTGTTTTAGACAACACAAATCATTTTGCAGTTTATGTACACAATTAAAATGACTTGGATCTTCAAAACCTTTAGGTTGATTTACATCAACTTCTTTAGCAAAATATCCTTTCAAAAAGACACCCAGAACATTGACATCAAGGAGTTTCTAAACTGAGGTCCAAACTTTACTAGTTTTGAATTGATGGAATTCCTTTTGCACATCTTCAATCACATTTTGTTGGTTCAGTGAGAGAGACACGGCAAGAGAGACTTACAGATTGGCAGAGTGTAGCATACCTGACCATTGCTTTGTAATTTTTTCTAGTGCTACCTCTTAATATCCTTCCACTCAAGCTACCAATCACTTGAGTGTTTGTATGATCTCTTTGAAATCCAGGTGGGGAATTCCTCCTCACACTTTCCAGAGAATTTGTCTGAGGTTCTGGTTCTGGCTCAGTAACAAGTTCAGAATCATCTGACAGTGATTCAGATTCTTCCTCAAGAACAGTGACATCAATTAAGCTTTCACTCAACAAAAAAAGCTTTCACTCAACAATGTTGAACGCGATGTTGAGTTAACATTGTTGTTAACATTGACATTGTCTCCTTGAACTGCATCAGAGGACTCAGGTTCAGCTTCCTGTTCTGGTTCAGTACCTATCAGAAGTAGTACATGTTTCCTGCATTGTACATGTTTCATTGTTCTTCTGTGCAAATAGCTTAGCATTATCAAGAGTAACATTCACAAATTCTTGAACAGTTTGAGTCTTTCAATTATAAATTCCAAAGGCATGGCTATTGAGAGAATATCCAACAAAGACCCCTATCAATTCCCAGAATTTGGCAAATGATTGATTCTCAATTTTTTTACCATGACCAGATCTAATTCTTGGAACCACAGTGGAGTAGAGAGCACTAAAGCTAGCATGCAGTTTCTTGTAAGTATCAAAAAATTTAGATTTTTCTTTCAGAAAGTTTACCCGAGTAAAACTAGAAAGAACATCAACCATGAAAAGGATGTACCATGTACCTCCAGGACTTTCAACTACAATTGGACCCATGAGATCCATATGCAAGAGTTTAAAGCAATTAAATGTACCTCTTTGTTGTCCTTCAGTTTGATGAGAAGGATGCACGGTTCTAGTTAGCTTACCACTTAGACAATGTCAAAAAACTTGTTTCCCAATGTCTGTGAGTTCTGGCACTCACGTGACAGCTCCAAGTTTGATGAGTTTTACCAGATTCCTAAAGTTCACATGTCCAAGCTTCTTGTGCTATATCTCATCATCATCATTTGTTGCAAGGTTGTAGTTTTGACAGGCAGTCATCACATAGCAGTTGTCTCGAGACCTTGTACCTGTCATAACAACCTTTTGATCTGCACATGTGTACACTAGACAAGAAACTTTATCAAATATAACTTCTATTCATCATCACACAAATGGTTTGTGCTCACTAGGTTAGTTGTTAAGCCTTCGACTAACAAAACATTCTTAAGATTAGGATATCCTTCAATGAAGAGAGTTCATTTTCCAAGAATTTTTCTCTTGTAGCTTCCACCAAAAGTCACTAATCTAGACTCTTGAGAAACATAATTTGTTAGATGATTGAGACTACCAGTCATGTGATGTGAGCACCCACTTTCAAGGTATCAATTTCCTGCATTGTTAGGAGACGTAGCAACAGAAATAGCAACATGGCAAACAATCTTTTCTCTAGAAACACAGACTCCTTTATGCTTATCTTTAGGATTTTTCTAAGTAATATGACCACTACCTAAAGGAGCAAGAGCAGGAGGAGAAGAATTGAGAAAAACCTTTTTAGTACTTACTACTGTTGACTTAGATGATGATGCAACATTGATGTCAACACTGGGTCTGTCACTTATCTTAGCAGGTTTAGTTTGAATTATATCCACATGTGCAGTCTCATCAGAGTTTTGCTCAGTAATGGAACTTCCTATGTTACCCTTTTTTCAGATCTCTTAGGTAGGCAAAGTAGTAGGGTTTCTCATGACCATTTTTATGACAATATTGACACACAAGAGCTTCCTTACCTTTTTCTTTGACAAAAATCAGGGGCATTGACCAGTTCAGAAAGGGGTTTATCTTTAGATTCAGAGTTACCTAAATCACTTTTACAGTTCATGTCACACCCAAGTTTCGTTGCAAAGGAGGGGCTATAGCTACCAGTGTATCTTAGACCAGTGGTTCCATCATTGTCCGTATCAAGCATGTCATTAAGTTTAGAAATAGAAGAGTTCCATTCAGATATTACCTTATTTTCTTTGTCAAGCTCAGCAGTTACCTTGCAGACTTCACCATTCCTTTTTGTGAGAGCTACTTCAAGCTTGACCATGGTGGATTTTAGACAATAATTCTCCTTTTTTAGTTTTCATTAAAAACTTCTTTAGTTTCTAAAATTCTTTGAGGAGTCCTTCATACATCAGTTGAAGTTCTTCAATCAGCTGTGCATCAGTGAGTTCTTCCTCAATGGGAATATCTATATCAAAAACAATTTAACCATGTAGACACAAGACATTTGTAGTAACTGATTTCTCAGGGTTAGTCCAAGACAGTGATTCACATAACTGTGAGTCCTCATAGTAAAAAAAGACAAATTTCTTTATTTATGTCATCTCAATGTTCACACAACAGTGGTTGTCAACATCGTCCAGATCTTATAGCTAAGATGTGGCATCATTGTCCTCATCTTGTTCATCACCAGAGTCAACACGGAGAGAAGCAAGCAGACTCTTTTTCTGCTTTCGAAGAGTGTTAGCACATTCATTCTGATAATGACCCCAACATTGACATTCAAAACACCTAACCTTGCTAAGTTGATCATTACTTAACTTAGAGCTATACTTAGACCTAACAGATTTTTTCTTGAAATTACTAGTCCCTTTACTCACAGAACCTTCCTTAGTGTTTTTTCTGAATTTCATTCTATCAAATTTAATAACTAGATTGTTGTAGGTTTCATTAGACACATCAGAGTCATTACTGTTATCATGCACATGTTCAATAACTTTATATTTAAACTTGGATTGCAAAGACATACTATGGGTTTGTGTTCCTCTTCTTTCATTATCTTCCATCTCATAATTTTTCAAGTTGTTCATCAGAGTATGAAAGTCCATAGTAGCCAAATTTTGAGTAAATTTAGTGTCAAATTTAGCAGATAGAGACCTTAAAGCTTTTGAAATCAACTGTTGATTTGAAATAGCATCACCAAGTTGTTAGATATCATTAGACATAGGCATAAGTTTGCTAAAATAAGACTCTATGGTTTCTTCATCAGCCACTCTTAAATTTTCAAACTTAGACCAAAGCATGCGAAGTTTAGTTTGTTTAACACTATCATCACCTTCACAATGCAATTGAAGTAAATCCCAAGCTTGTTTAGCAGTGGTGCAATTTTGAACAATTTTAAACATGTGGATATCAACATAACTAAAGTTAGCATTCAAAGATTTTTCATTGTATGAGCTTACGAGATACTGACCTGGATTGAATCGTTCTTCAGGGATTCGTACAATATCACCATCATCATCAGGCTCTACAGTAGGCCACACATAGCCTTCCACAACTGATCTCCAAGCTCGGACTTCAAGAGCTTTGATATATGTCCTCATCTTGATTTGCCACAAGGTGTAGTTTGACGAATCGGGCACAGGTGGTTTGTTAACATTTGAGTAGACATCCATTGTTGCAGTACCAAATCCAGACGCCAGAAATTATGTGGCTGGCTCTTATGCCACTTGTTAGAACTATTAGACCAGTTTTGATACTAAAACAGTAAGCGATGTTGACTCCAATGATGAGACAACAATGCAGTCAACAGTGATTGTCTGTGTAGAATAAGTGGCAGCCGATAAACAGACAAATTTCCATAAATCAAGCCAGCATATATAAAATATGTTGATGGTGTCGTAGGCTAAATTTCCACTAGTCAGAATAATTGAATTACACGAGTATATGATCAATCACAAAACGAATGATCAACTCACAGAAAACTAGACCTAGAATAAACTCGAACAAAGAACCTATTCTAGTCACTATCACGACGAATGATTCACAAACACCTGTTTGATGAACATCCACAATATGATAGCAAGAACAAGTCTTGTAAAGCAAGACATACAAATATATGAATGTATATAGTCCCGATGTGTGTGTGTGTGTGTGTGTGTGTGTGTGTGTGTGTGTGTATAACTTGCAAAGCAGCTTCTCTTCAATTATATATTGTCTTTGACTACTCCATATTCAAACATGAAGAAAAAGCTACAGTAAGGAAGGTTTCTTCTTTGCTTTGTTGGGCCGACTGCTAGAAGGAATTGACTCAACAATGAAGATCTTTTTCCATATATTTCCTTCAAGTCTTTGTCTTGAAGATTCTTTCTATATTGTGGTTGATCTCTTGCTTCTCCTTCAAGTCCAATTACCAAGGTTTTTTCCTGCAAAAATAAACACTCAAACAAACAAAACCATTGAATTAATTAAGAAAGAGAAGATTAATATATAAAGTGCATTATATAATGACACTTTCAGCATTAAAGGATCAAGATTGGATCTCTGCAATGCAAGAAGAGTTGGATCAATTTGAGAGAAACAAGGTCTGGAAAGTAGTTCTATTTGTAGAAGGAATATATGTGATTGGAACTAAGTGGGTTTTATGAAATAAAATGAATGAGTTTGGTGAAATAACTAGAAACAAGGATAGCTTGGTTGCCAAGGGATTTACCCAGACTGAAGGCTTAGACATTGATGACTCATATGCACCAGTTGCAAGATTGGATGCAATAAGATTATTTATAGCCTTTGCAGCTCATAATGACTTTAAAGTTTACCAAATGGATGTCAAGAGTGAATTTAAGAATGGTGAACTTGCTGAGGAAGTCTATGTTGAGCAACCACCAAGCTTTAAAGTTTCCTCAGAAAGTAGAACGGTCTATAAGTTACATAAAGCTCTGTATGGACTGAAACAGGCTCCAAGAGCATGGTATGACACTTTGGCCAAATACCTTCTAGAAAGTGGTTTTATGAAATGTGAAGTTGATAAAACTTTATTTACTTTCAATCATGATGGGAAATTAGTTCAAGTATATGTTAATGACATTATATATTGGATCTAAAGACAAAAAACTTTGTGATGACATTGCAAATCTCATGAAAAGCAAATTTGAGATGAGCATGATGGGAGAATTGAACTATTCCATAGGATTGCAAGTCAAGCAACTCAATGATGGAATATTCATTAGTCAAACAAAGTATGTAAAGGATATTGTGGGGTCCCCAACCGCCCGAAGCGCGGGGATCGATTAGTGCCGGATGAGGGGAAAACCATAACCAGAATATAAAATAAACTTATTTATTAACATAATATTGATAGACTTTACAGAGGGTAGGGTAATTGCTGATACATTTTTTTTATTTCTTTTTCGAAACAATCAAAACACGGTAGTGGAAAAGTCTGGCCCGGTTACTAAGCGCCTGGTCATTCTACCCGATCGTTTATCCTGTTCTTGCAATCATTACCTGGGGAATGGAAAGGACAAACATGGAAGAGAGGGTAAGTCAAAAGAATTAGTGAGTAACGTATTTTAAAAAGAACGAGAAAACAAGCACGTACACTAATTCAAGATAGGGTTCACTTTTGACAGGAAAACATAACACCATTGTCACGCAAAAAAAATTCCTGATCCTGGATTTTCAGAATTTTCACGAACGAGATACCAACCATATAACTCTCGTTAATAGCCACGGAGGGCATCTTGACTACCTTATTACTCCTTCGAGGAGCGACCTCGCAAACAAACAGAAGACATGCTTATGTCCATGTTTGCCCGGTACACGAAACGATATCGACCACCTGAGCCGGTGATACCGTTGGGGCGTCCGGGGATCTGCGGGTACAGGAGAATATAGCCAAACTGTCAGTCCGTTCCGCCCGGTCCAACCATACCAGCTATCCCTGGGCCCGATCAAAACATCAAACAATACCTGAATAGCCACACAGGCGTATCACAGGATGCTATGGAGGCATATCACAAGGTGCCGCAACGGGCTTATCAAACATATTACCAGGATCGGATCAAACAAATAAAACATAACACGTACGAAGGACCTTATGGTCACTTATTCATAGTTTCCAACAAGTGTCGAACTGGCGATCATAGGGCGAAACACAATTGCCGAATGGAAGAACACGAGAACAATCACAGGTGTCGAGTGGCAGATGACACTCGCAAATAATAGTGTCGAAAGGCGAACAATATAATCAAGAGGGACGAACGACAGGTATCAAAGGCAAACAAGGGTGCCAAGTGGCGGACAATACATCAAACAAAATGCCGGTTGGCGGGTAACAAAGTCAAACACAAGTGTCGGATGGCGGTCAACAAAGTTAAACACAAGTGCCAGGTGGCGGGTGGTTAAAGTCAAATCACAGGTGCTGGCTAGATGTCAACAAAGTCAAACGTGAATGCCGGATGGCGGAATACAACAATAGATAAGGGTGCCAAGTGGCGGATAACAAGTTAAGGTCAAAGAACAGGTGCCGATTGGCGGTCAATAAATTCAAACAATTTCCGAAGGACGGATACAGAGGACAGACACAGGTGCTGAAAGATAGACAGTAAAACTGAACAGATAGAGAACACCACATTCGGTTATTAAATCACAAATCATATTAAAGGTCAGAGTCAATCAGAGAGTGAGCGGAATATTGGTAATGTCAGCCATTCTACAAGCCCTACAGTTAGGTCAAATATTATGACTATGCGTAACTGAATAAAAAAGCTTAACAATAACAATATGAAGGCACAAAAATTCCCTAGGGCCTGATGCCGAATAAATACTCACTTGGAATAAAGGATAAGTGAGGGTCCTCACCTTGAATGAGCTGGTACGCTACGCAACTTCGTAATCCTAATACACATACAATACTACTTAACTTTACCCGAGAATAATTGTAAGACTCCCGAAAGATCCCCCCCAACAACAATCAAGCTTCAGAATTTCGCATAGTATTCAATCCACCACAACACATAAGAGGCAAAAGCTGAAAAAGGCTCATTAAGACAAGTTTGCTAAAACTATAACACACAGGCAGGTTCGCATAACATTTCAGACCACATTGTTTAAACTTATGACACAAGCATGCCTAAGTACCTGATATCCTAATGAATCGAGAAACAATACCTAATTGGATGCAATCACAGTCTCACTTGTGCATTCACAAAACCAATCTAAGCAACAGTACGCACACTACAGCCTCAACTAGATATGGCATCTTCTAGCATTCAACAGAAGGATACACATCCAACTTCTATAGTGACAGCAATAGTGACCCACATACGCAAGACCTCACCAAGTCTCGAAGAACATGTGATAACCACGATAATACGGAAAGACCGACACTTGACACTTGTGTACATCGCAAGTAATTCATTGATCAGTTTAGTTTGCTCATATCAACTTACCACTCGCTATACATAACCTATCTCGGAGTGTTCTAAACTGTGGAACCTGACATTTGCTTTACAATTGGCTCCAACATTTCTACTAATGAAGTTGGGTACAGATGCAAGAAAGGAATTAACAATCCACATGCTCAATCACTTACAGTTCAATTGACAAAAGCAAGGGCCAGACAAGACAGCATTACGAGAACATGAACACGCACAATTGGCAGTATATAACACACATGACTCAATACTCTCGACGCACAGGTCGACGCAGCTTACACCACATAGTAGCACAATACCTAACACGCACACAACATGTGGATTCAACCTGAATGAAGTAACGAATTAACTTACCTAACCATAAACGCAGAAGCACGAAACGGTTGAGCACTATATACTACTCAATGTACTGCTCTGCTAACATCTCTACTTATACTCAGCATACACAAGCAGTACACATACACCATTACACACGCAGGCCGTAGACAGCAACCTATTTGAGTAACTACAGAAATGCGCAGACTAAGCAATTAAACAGCATAATGCAACAACAATCGAACTCAACCAATCATCAATTAATCACATTGTCCCCATCCTCAAAATTCGATTGAAAATCGAAAGAGGAAAAGGTTACTAACCGAAATCGATCGCGAGCAATGACACTAGTCCGGTGAGTAGGCGCGGGTGAGAGGCAGCGGTGAAAGTGAGGACGAGAGGAAAGCGAGAGCAGGAGCAGGGCTCGATTTTATTTCCGGTTGGTGGTGTGGTGGAGAGGAGAAGTGGGGAACGACTATTTATAGCCAGGAAGGCGCCGACCAGACGGCTCTGCCCTTCTCCGTTCATCGACGCGTGTCATCACACGTCATCTTCATCAGCCACGCGTCGAGGAGGGGTACATCCGTCTTTTCGTGCGGCGGCTACTTAACGGAGAAGAATTGCGGCGGTGGTCGGTTTCTTGTGGACGAGAGAAATGACAATGGCGGACTGGAATGGATTGAACCGGAAGAGGGGAAAAGGAGAAGAAGAAGGAATGAATCAAGGGTATATTTGGTATTTTGCCATTATATAAACATGGTTTCTTCTGGACTACAAATGGCTTGTAAATAAATTCCGGAAAATACGAATTCGATATCCGGGACGATATTAGACGCGAACTAAACTAGAATCAAAAATAATTTTACGAACTTTTATTTTTATTATTTTATTACTAATATATTAAATAGCAATTTAATGCTACTAGCAGATAACTGGCGGATACGAACTGGCCACTAATATTTGAATTCAATCCGCTGTTAAAAGTCACTCAATCATGACTTCTCACACCTTTCCAAACTCAAAATAAAATAAATAATATATTTAAATAACACGTATATGATTGAATATGGTTTGAATCGTACCTCAACTGGGTCCGATTAATTGGGTCGTCACAGATATGCTCCACAAGTTCAATCTAAAGCCTTCTGAAAAGAATTCTAAGATACCTATGAGCACAGGAACCAAAATGACTTATACTAAATTTGATAAGAGTGCTGAAGAACATAAGTATAGGAAGTTGATAGGTTCACTACTCTACCTTATTGTAAGCAGACCTGATATTCAATATGCATTTGGTGTGTGTGCCAGATTTTAGACAAATCCTATGCAATCACACTACAACATTTCTATGAAGATATTAAGGTATGTTAAAGGTATTGTAGAAGTTGGACTGTGGTATCCTAAAGAAAGTGGATTGAGTTTGGTTGGCTACTCAGAGGCTGACTATGTTGGATCAATGCTTGATACGAAAAGTATATTAGGAACTTATCAGTTTTTGGGCACTAGACTTATCTCATGGTTTAGCAAGAAGCAAAACACAATTGCTACTTCTACCACAGAGGCTGAATATATTGATGCTGGTTGTTGTGATACACAAATATTATGGATACAACAACAACTCAGAGACTATGGACTCAATGAAGAGAAAATTCTCATTTTCTGTGAAAACACAAGTGCTTTTGCGATTACTCAAAATCCCAAGTTCCATACTAGAACTAAGCACATTGATGTTAGACACCATTTCATCAGAGACCATGTTAAGAAAGGCAATATAGATATTCTAAAAGTTGGTACAGAAGATCAACTTGCATAATTCTTCAATAAGCCACTCCAAGAAAGTAGGTTTTTATTCTTAAGACATAGTCTTGGGTTAATGGACTTGCCAAAGATCTGAAAAGTACTAAATCCCTAAAAGAGTGAGTACGAATTAGAGAAAAAGGAAACAGGTTTCTGAAACGGGTATTCAGGTAACCTATATGAGACGTGAGACTCAAAAAGCCTAAGGTTTTCTGGATAAAGGAATCCAGAAAGGCTGGTTGGTATATAGTCCATAATTTTAAAAACTAGAACTCAAATATTATGGACAGGCCCATATCCAGTGGTATTTTCTAAAAAGGAAATTCAGAAAACCATTTAAGTCATGAAGTATGGGGGAATAAATAGTCCTACAAAGTACATATTTCTTAGAGTCAAACGTGTGTAGGATTTTGTGTTTTTACCATTTTTACGATAAGTAACATAAAACAAGACTTGCTCTCTGAATGATAAGTCCAAAAGGTTTTGTTCTATCATAACTAACAATGACTTATTGATATGTATTGCCAAAATTCATTAAGTGGGCACATGAACATTTCTTGATTGACATCATTGCAAAGATATTCAACCATAGCCCTTGATAAATAAACGTTTGATCTAAACGAGTGAGATTAAATCTCGGCAAGTAATGCCTGTTGCAAATACAATCATGGTCCACTAAGCATTTAATGCAAAGTAGAAACGTATACCATGCCGATGCAATGTACAAAGATACATGTACGAAATTTCTATACGTATGTTGTATCTATGTAATTTTCACTTGCTATATATAAAGGATTCTGGTAAGAGACAAACACTTTTACCAAATCCGAAATTTCATCTTCATCACAACAGCAAAAACTCTCGATGTTTTCTGCAAATTCTTCTGTTAATCATCTATTCCTTGCTTAGTCTTCTGAAAAGATACTAATATCTATCGAATTCAACCACTCTCACCAATTATTTTACTCAAAACTCTATATAAGAGATGGCACCCAGAAAGATCTCATCCAAGAATATAGTAGCGACTTCTTCTGCTGAAAAGAAAGGAGAAAGAAACTTCTAAGTGTTTAACAAACACTTGTTGGGTTATTTCAACCCAGAGGACTGTACTTCCAGCCTAAAAATGAATTTGGGAGCACATATGGATACTCAGTATCTGACTGTTGCTATATCCTCAACACCAGATAGGACCTATGTCCTGAAAAATGCTTGAAAAAATCAGGATTAGGAAATTCCTCACTGCTGCTCCTAGCGGCTTGTCGCCAGTGGATGTTTTAGAGTTTTACAATAGCTCTAAATATATACACAAGGATCAATAATTGTGTTCAACAAACGTACATTGAAACAAAAGTCCAAGGTACTGAGATAGTACTGAACTATGACAAGTTCTGCAAAATCTTCCGATTGAAAAAATCACGGCCAGGTTTCAGAAATCAATAGAAGAGATAAATTTTTGAATGATGCTGTCAAGATCTTGTATGAGGAAGCTGCGAATGATAAAATCAAAGATTGTCCTTCAACGTTCATTCTGGGAGACATTAGGGCCAGGCATCTCTATGAGCACTGGAATGTCTTAGCCAGCATACTTCATCGTTGCTTTGATGGAAACAAAGGAGGCATTGATCAGATAAGCCTCGAATGTTGGATGATGATGACCATTCTCCAAAAACAGGTGAATGAGAAGGAAAACCTCTTCAATTGGGGTAAGTATGCATTCACCAAGTTCATCAACAGGGTCAACGAGTTTGAACCAAGATAGCCAAAGGTCGTGCTGACACCAAAGTAAACATGCACTATGGACTGAAGATATGCTATCTTCTGGAGAAATGCGGTGTTGTGCATAGAGAGCACATGGACATCCCAGTGACCAATAGTATGTACAAACATGCTTATGAGGAAACCATGAAAAAGGCTGCTACGAATGAGTTGGTTGCTCAGGAAGAAGGTGGATCTGAAGAAATTCAGATTGAGGTACAAGTCGCTAAGAAACCCAAGACCAAGAAACCAAGAACTAAGAAAAGTGTGCAAGTTGTACTTGAAGCCCAACAACCCTTTCCCGTTCTGAAAGACTCCAGCTCAGAAAGGATATCTTTGAGCATAGGCAAAATGCCAGAGCTGTCCGTGAATGATTTGCACGACATTGATGAGTCTGTCCCAGACATCAATGAGGACTCATATGATGACCTCCCACTCCAAGAGGTTCTCAAAAGATAACAGATAGAGACTCATGGTGGAGCCTCTAGCTCATCTCCTCTACCGAAAAGCTATGGTTGCAGAGGATGCAACTAAAGGAAAGTCGGTTGAAGATGTCACACCCCAACAGGTAGATGAAGGCTTGACGGTGAATGACATAGTGATGGAAGATTCTAACATTGCTTCCACATTCGAGTTGCCAGCAAACTTCATTGTTGAAGAAATTCCTACAACTATGCAGGTTCCTCAACTCTCTGAGAGGGATCAAACTGAGACATGTACTCAGAATGATCAAATAGAGGAAAGGTCTGAAGTACCAGAAACTTCAAACCATGAAATGGAAGCCACATTGCCTGAAGATAATCAGGTAACAAAGTAATCTATATCAAACTTGTGAACATTTTGAGAATATTAACTTGTTACTCATAAACTTCCTTTGTTACAGGCTTTCATGGAGATGCCATTCCAGGGGGGAAGAAATCTTACCTACCACTCTGAATGAAGTGGAGGTTCCTTCAACCTCTGCACATCATGAATCTGAGCCTATGATACAAGTAGTCTATTGTCTCTGAAAAGAAACAATTTGGTACTTATTAAATTCTTATGTGTATCTTCATTTTGTCTCTATACATGCTCCAACTGAGAAAGCCAATGAAGTGGTGGAAACACCACAAGAACAAGTGATTCC
>JAYMSP010003045.1:0-21376 GCA_036897095.1 Plantago elongata
TATATATATATATATATATATATATATATATATTGGTGATAATTCATACCGTTTTTGATTTTTTTTTTAAAGGAGAAGTTCCTTTATTCAAACAATATAATACATGACACGATATGGACAGGAAACAACTTCCTTAGTTGTTCCTTCCATAAGTTATTTATACATACATGCCAACAGCCACCCAGAATGAACGATCAAACCTTAAACATCATCTTAAAATGTACATATAAATGGGATGGGGGAACTATCTCTAGTCGAAACCTGGAGCTTATAAATTTAGGCAAAAGATCCGCTGAAAGATTGACTTCCCAGTAGATTTGTTGCATTTTTACTTTCACAAAATTTGATACCATCTGTTAGATATTATGTACTAGGACTTTGGCGGTCCTCACTGATGTCACCCGTATGCTTACACAGTCCATAACATAAGATGAGTTAATAAGAATTACAAGTCAAGAGATCTACCTAGTAGAAGCAATGACTAGGCTAGTTCGGACGACTTAAAGTTTCGCGGTGTTGTTATCCGTGATTAGGCAAATGTTTAAATGAACAAGTCATTGTGAGAACGGAAAATTTCGCCAATCCTACTTTGACCTGAGGAAGATCCATTTGTATTATAGTATTTTATTCATTACCTGATCGTCTTCTTTTTGTGTGAGTGACTTGTATTGTTTTCTAGTGGTACTAATTTTGCATTAATGGAGTAAACAATTACCAGATAAATGTAGTTAGAAGAATTATTATTTTATCAAAGCATGGAGCGAGTGGCAGATTTATGTTAACATAGTCATTAACAACTACTTGGTTTAGTAATCTTAATCGTACATGTGTGAACTCCTTCAGCCTTACTAATCTTGTTGTTGAGTGGTAATTTATGTATACGCATTCTTATATATATGATGATCGTGGTTTGGAGTAACTTCTTTCTGTAACCATTATATATGAAATTAACTAGAGTAAATACACTTTCTTAAAAACTGTATGAACTAACTACAAGCTTCCTGGCTTGTTAGTACTTCTCCTAATTATGAAAATCATACAAAATACTATTTCAATAGTTAATTAACGAATATATAAATTTTAAGAAACAATAAAAGAATGTTTAGGTGTCTCCATTGGTTATACACTCTAATGATTGAGCCGAGACGTATTACGTATGTTGCTACGGTGAACATACACAGGTGAGCTGAGGCAAAAGCCGATAAGTTTTACGTATACTGCTACGATGAATATACAAATGAGAGTCAAGGAATTTTATGCATGTTGATACGGTGTTTACCAATATGAGGTGAAGCTTACCTAGGCACCTTAATGAAAGAATGTTAAAGTGATTATAGCTAAAGATAATAAAAAGAGCTCGAATCATGTTGGTCCAGATAACAGCAAAGGAAAAGACAGGGGGTGAATAGTCTTTTCAAACTTTTGTCAATAAAACACTATTTATCATAAACTACTTAAATTCAGAGAGCAGAATACTTAAGCGATAGATAAATGAGTTGGTGCTTAGCAGTAGTAAATGTGTGTGTGTGTGTGTTATGCTGGAATGTAAATACAAAATAAGTAAATAACGCAGCAAGTATAGTGCTATATGGAGGTGGCGTAATCCTCCAACTAGTCCATTCGGCCTTTCTGAGACCTGAAATTCACTAGAACAAATAATTGGGTTCTCCTTACAATAATCCTATTCAAAGATCCCTACAAACAAAATGGTTCACAACCAAATGATCTCCTTGAGTTGTTCCCTAGCTCCTCGAGCAAGTACTTCCTATACTCAAGATAACCTTGGAGCTATTCCTTGATTTCTCAAATCAAGTACTTATTGTACTCCACGCTTTGATGGTGTTGGTTATAAGTTGATTGTCAGGAAAGTTTCTCGTATAACTTTTCCGTTATATTTTCAGAGAGCTTTGAAGAGATAGAACTACTTAATATACTTATTCAATGTATGGTAGCTTCTCTTTTACTGACGCAAGTAATTGGTATCCATTCTGGAGAATGAGCTTTAGAAAGGTATCCGAAAGTTCAACTCTTTCACGAATAACAATCTCTTGTTATAGGTTCAGGACACTTAGAACTACTAGTTATTATTCGAGCTTTTCAGTCGCAACAATAAGCTTGGAGAATGGTAGTGAGATGCTTGAGAGAATACTTGCTTGTAAGTAGATATGAGTGTAGTTTGTGTGTGTATTTCTCAGCTTCTAAGTGGTTATATTTATAGATGAGTATGAGAGTCGTTTGAATAGTATCCCTTAGACATACTCAAGATTTTCAATCTGTTTATATCTCGAAATGAGTACTCATAAGTCACTTTCTCATTTTCAGAGAGAACTATGCATTGAGCAACTTTCCAACCGGTGTAATAAATGCATTGTACTATTTCTTGTCCAGTAGTCTCAACAGACACATGAGGCTTCTGAAAGCTAGCATGCTCATGTACTCAGTGATGTCATATGTTTAGAGACTTGTTATGTGCAATATATACACTATACAATATGATTTCTGATCATAGTCTATCTGAGGAGACTTATCCTTTATTATTCAAAAACTTGTGCAATCTTCAATCTTCTATTCTTCGATTAAAATCCATTGCTAGGATCCTTCTTCATGGGCTTCTTCAAAATATAAAAATTACATTCAGAGACCTAATAATCCCAATACAAATTTTACTAGACTAACATACTATGTGATTTCCTCTTTTACAATGTTCAAGTGAACTAAGAGTACTAGTCAACTTTCTGTACTAAGATAAGTCATATGGTGATTGATCAAAAATACTAACAGATATTCCTAATAAATCAAATGAATGATCTTAACGAATGTTAAAGAAAGAAAACTCAAGCCAAATGTTTAAGCTACTTAATTCTAGAACTATGGAATTGGTACTTTTATGGCCTTCTTTTGCCTTATTGATTTTACCTTGTTGAATTATGCAAATTTAAGGATTCAATTATGTTATTATACTCTTGTAGGTTTGGCTTGCTTGCGAGTACAAGTAGGTACTCACCCTTACCTTATTGAACCTCCAGTGATGACCAAGCTGAAGTGGATGGGGATCAAGATCGAAGCTGATTCAGTACACTTGCGATAGAACACTAATTCTTTATTCTATTCATAAGCGCGGTTTGCGATTGATTTTGAGGACTTCCGCTCAAACTATTGTCATTATTTTCAAGTTCACTGAATTTTGACATGCATTTATTTTGTCCAAGAAATTCTATTTAGCTGCCCTTTTAAAAAAAGTATTTTTATGTCGAAATTTCAAGTGTGTTTTATATTAAAGCTATGAGGGCACCACATGGAAGATAGAACGATTCGACCCCCATATATCATCCTATTCTCGGTCTCCCTACAAACTAGAACATTAATATGTGCCATCCATCTTTGAGAATATGTGTCATCATGTCGCCATACCGACCAGACGTCGATGTGTTAGAGGTGTGTCCCGTGGAGCTCTCCACTATAAATAGGAGCGCATTTACTCCTCGTGAAGGTAATCAACTACTTCATAATATTCCTCTCTATAAGATTGTTGGCCCGAGTACCAGCTTGAACGACCGATTAATTTTTGTTGAATATTAGCACGACTTGTTTAAGGAAATCAACCTAAAAAGATGATTTATTTGATGCTAGGGGATTCCCCACTCGTCTACTTTATTCAAAAAGTAACAAGTGTCTATTCATTTATCATTTATTTTTAATGGAAATCCAATAAAATGTTAACCATGGTTAGTCGTAATTAATTAGAAGTAATTAGTTGGAAGGGAGCTGAATCGACACAATACAAAAAAGGTAAAAGAAGTAGACTAATTAGTTTACCACTTCCCGCTCAAATATGATCCGCCTCTTCTCTCTTCACTGAAGTAGCAATTGACATCTAACTTCGTCGCCGTTCAATCAATCAACAAAGTTGCGTTGAAATAATTATAATATAAGGTACAATAGTATTCATATTTTTATTAATTTTTTATGATGCTCTTCTTCGTAATTATGTTTATCAAAATTATAGTACTCTGGTTGAGTAAATTTTAGTTTAATTCTAGTATAAAAGTCATTATAAGATGATTGAACATAATTATTAGATGATAAGGAGATGAATGTTACTAGTAAGGTGTGGATTGTGTTGTTGTTTGATGAACAACTTCACAAATTGCTAAGAGATTTATTAAACTTATTTTCTTATTGCCAGCATTATGAATGGAATGGATGAATGTCCAAATAAGTCTCTAGCCACCGGTCTACATGGGTTACAAGGTGTGAATCTCTCCAGTAATTCTGCATTGTTATTATTTGTACAAAATAGTGATATATAATTCATTATATAAAGAATTTATTGTTGTTCACATATTCAAATTGTGAAAATGATAATGGAGAAGAAAATTGTATTGAAGAAGAATTAAATGGGGAGTCATCAATTCCAAATGATGACGAGACACTTGCAGCTAACAAGGTCGAAAGTGCTCATTTCCAAATATGCTCGTATGAAAGGCTTTGTCGTAAGAAAGGGGAAGGGCCTGAAATATAAAGATGGAAGTGGTTTGCTTCAAGGAAAATTCTTCTTGTGCTCGTGTGAAGGTGTAATGGATGAGAAACGTTCAAAAACTAAGGTTGCGGTATACCAAAAAACATTGTCTAGGTGTGAATGTTTGGCAATACTGAAGATTGCTCGAAGGAAAGGGGGGCCATGTAAAGTTACTATATTCACAAAACAACATAACCATCATTGTTTGCCCAAGATGAATCTTAAATATTTAAATCATCTCGCAACTTGACGGATGAGCAAGAGTTAGTGTTGTCATCAATGACGAAGTGTAAAATACATGTCTCTAGAGTTTTCAGCTTCTTCGAGAATGTTGCACAAGGGAAAGAAAATGTTGGGTTCTTGCCAAGGGATGCATACGATTGTCTTTATCGAGCAAAACGAAAGACCAAGATGGAAAATGAGGATTATTTGGCCTTTGTTCAACACATTAAAGATAAGGCGAACAATGAGCGGATTTTTATTGTGATTGGGAAATTTATTATGACAACAGGCTCATGAACTTTTTCTTGAGGGATTCTTGTTGTCTAATTGACTATACATACTTCGGTGATGTACTTACTTTTGACACCACTTACCGCACTAACATGTATGATTTAATATGTGCACTTTTGTTGGAATAAATCACCACAGGGAAAATGTGATGTTTGGAATTGCTTTTATATCAGATGAACAACAAAAATATTTGAATGGTTGTTTAGGACATATCTTAAATCTATGGGTGATAAGCAACCAGGTATGATTTTCACTGATCAATGTCAAGCAACCATGAACGCTATTGGGAATGTTTCTCCCCAGTCTCACCATCGATTATGCCAATGTCATATCAACCAAAATGCGCCTTCTCAGTTTGGTAATTTGAACAGTGATTCATACTTTAAAGGTTTGTGGGATAAATATATGAATTATTGCGACTCTAAAAAAGAGTTTGAAGACACATGGAAAGAAATGGTCGAAAAATACAAGATTGATGGACTAAATTGGTTCAATGCGATGTATCGTCTGCGGCATAAATGGGCACCTACTTTTAGTAATGAAATATTTAGTGCTGGTCTTTTAGCTACATCTAGAAGCGAAGGCTCTAACGTAGCATTGAAGAAGGAAATTGGAAATCGAACATA
This sequence comes from Plantago elongata, assembly GCA_036897095.1. Lineage (NCBI taxonomy): Eukaryota > Viridiplantae > Streptophyta > Magnoliopsida > Lamiales > Plantaginaceae > Plantago > Plantago elongata. The sequence goes on from JAYMSP010003045.1 coordinate 5,659, forward strand.
TTCTTTACTTGACTGCGTCCATGATTATGAAAAAGTGCAACAAAGATGACACACAAAAGAAAAGGAAAAGGATATCCTTTGCTTCCACAATAAACATCCACTTATTGTATCTCACCCTCTTTTGAAACATGTTGATCATGTGTAAACATACAACATATTCAAGTTATTCGAGCGTGCACTAACAGATACCATGAGTCTTGAAACACCGGAGCGACTTGAATATGCTGGTTCGTCATTGATTTGTTTTAAGGTGAAGTGTTATGGAGGTTCAAAGATCAGTTAACTGTTGAGTATGATGGAAATAACTTTGAAGTGAAGTATAGTTGCATAAATTTGAGACTTCTGGCCTCTCATGTCGTCAAGCTATAAAAGTTCTTGATGTTCTAAAGGTGCAATTTATACCTGATAAATACATCGAAAGGAGATGGACCAAAGAAGCTAAGTCGGGTGCTTTTGGTGAGCGATATGACACCGAACGATGAAGAAGTGAGCATCAAGTTGAGAATAATGTGTGCAAGATGGCCTTTGTTATCCATACTACGCATGAAGTTCGCAATCTTGCTTCACGGGGGAAGGCACACTTGGAAACTAGAAATACTTCAAAAACACATTGAAAATGCTGCCAAGGAAATTGATACATGGTTTGACAAGATAAATTTAAATGGTTTCGATGCTTCTGTGAATTTGCTAAAGGACAGTACAAAATATATTGTACAAGATCCTCCTATCGCTATAACGAGGGAAAAATTTTATTTTAGGTACACTAGAGTGAGACACTGTCACTTTAGGTACATCAAAGTGAGAGTGACCAATTTGGACACACTACTGCAACAACCCGTCCAATTAAGGAAGTCCGATCGATTTTCCGATCAAATTGATTACGTGGTCGCTGGACGTGCGATTTTCCCTCCAATTCGTATTTGACTCGTATTTTTGTATTTAAAATTCAAATACGGGACAAGTGTCACATCCACATTAATTATCGGTATAAATTGTGTATTATAATTATAAAATGATTTTAAAAAGTATGAAAAATATTTTTAAAATAATAAAAATTCATTTTACATTTTTTTAGAAAAAAATTAAATTAAAATCGCATTAGCTAAAGAGCTCTCATATTCTGACAGTTGACTCGTATTTGACTCGAATTTTTGAAATCTAAATTGAAATACTGGACACGTGTCACTCTCTTGTAATTTATAGGTATAAAATGTTTAATATAATTAAAAAAAAATGATATAAAAAATTTTGAAAAATATTTTAAAAATATAAAAAAACATTTTACATTTTATTACACATAAAATAAATAAAATAAAAATAAATTTAAAAATTGTGATTTACTACAATAAAAAAAGAAAAGCACTTACAAAATTCAAAAACCCAAATGAAGGTTTGTTGTAGCGAATCACGTTTTTTATTTTTTGAATTTTTTATTAATTTTATATGTAATAAAATGTAAAATATTTTTCTTATATTTTTTAAAATATTTCTGAAGCGTATTAAAAAATTTATACCATAAATTAGCTAGTGCAATTTTGATTTCATTCTTTTATTATCTGTAAAAAAATGTAAAATGAATGTTTATAAATTTTTAAAATCATTTTATAATTATAATATACAATTTGTACCGACAATTAATGTGGACGCGATACCATAATGCAAGTCAAATATGAATTTGGTGAAAAACTCACACGTCCGACGACCACGTCATCAATTCGACCGAAAAATCGATCGTAGTTCTTCAATTAGACAGGTGGTTGCAATAATATACTCAAATTATTCACTTTTAACTTTAGTATATTTACAGTTTCTAATGTACCTAAATAAAATTTTCCTCATATGAAACTACACCTCAACTAGTGGTAGCAATTGCTATCCTCAATTTCATTAGATGTGTGATATTTCCTAGGCCATGAGATTTCAATTACAAGTACATGACATACCGTTTATCCTCCATTGCAGCGAATACCGTTCTAGTCTAGAGGCAATAATCTCCTGAGTTCAAATCCCTACGACATGTATGACCCATAATTTATATACTGGGTAAAATTGATTTTCATGTTTTATGAAATCTATTTCTTTCCCATTTTATGGAAAAACCACTTTGATCAAAGTCATATTTCAATGTCTACACTATATCATACAAAACAAAACAGAACATGTGTCGTCTAGTTGTAATCGATGGTAAAATGAAAGTAAATTAAGGTTTTCAAACTTGACAATGTAATCGGTATTTAACGTGGTTGAGTCAATAGAGTTCAACTCATTGAAAATGTTACTTCAGGAAAGATTTACTTTGTGATTCTTCAATCTTAAGCTATAAAGATAATGAACCCCGTACCGTAAGAGGCCTTGGTCGTGAAAGTTGTGCCTCTACACCAAAGCAGAATTAGGGGGCTCATTCTGTGTGCACGGTTGGAAGTTAGAACAAATCACCTTGAATACTTACATATTTTAAAACCGATCTCAAGTTAATTTGTAAGCAATTTTGTAAACCTCTCGATCGATTTAACTCTCCTCTAACCAATAATACTTGAAGCATTTTTTTCTTTTTTTTTTGAAACGGCTAAAGTTGATTCAAACCCCCGAACTATTGGTTGGAGGGGAAGCGGCTTACTTTACCAACTGATTTGTACTTCGTTGTCATATTTCAAGCCCTTATAGTTCCTACACACAATGGAATAATTATTTAAACTTTGAAGTATAATTGCACAAATAGAAAGGCGTACAAGAAAAACCTCTCTCATCCATTCACATTCGTCACAAAATAATACCAATTGCTAAATCAACATGAACTTTCACAAATGTTTGTCACCAAAATTCCCCGCCGACAACTTGCAAGCTAAGCAATTCGTCAGCACATTCACACGACAATAACATCCATCCAAATGGTCGTCGTCGGATCCAAGGGGACCGCGCAAGTAGTGAAGAACTCATCATATAAATCACTATACGAGTGAGTGGCTACCATAAGTAGCCGACGACAAGTAAGAAGAACAGACAGAATGCCTTGGACCATATTCGACGCAAAAACTTGGGCCAAATCCCAATGGGTCGTGAAAAGTCCTTGACAATGGACCATAAACAGATAAAACCGGACCCTCATAAATGACGGGTTGAGAATAATAACCTAGGATATTTTTTGGGCTGTTTAAAAAGGTACAAACCAAAAAAGCGGATCCAAATACCAATATCCTCCCACGTGGCATCGTTTGCAGCACCTGCACGTTCAGCTCAACTGTACCACCCTAACCGCCTACTCCTCACTCCACTCACAGAATTCCAACACACCAATTTTTCAAACCATTTCGTTGAAAATAAAATTGTTTCAGTTTCAGATGATGATTTTGATCTGAAAAAGTAACGGAAAGTTGCTCGGTACGACGTCGTTGAAGGAGTTTTCAGATGGCGGGAAATGACTGGATTAATAGTTACCTGGAGGCGATCCTGGCCGTCGACACCGGTGGGATCAACAATCAGAAATCGTCGTCTCTGTTGCTGCGTGAGAGGGGGAGGTTCAGTCCGGCTAGCTACTTTGTTGAGGAGGTGATTACTGGATTCGATGAGACGGATCTCCATCGCTCCTGGGTTCGGGTAGGTTTTTTAGATCAGTTTCGATGATCGTGGAATTGATTCGGTGTGGTTTGTGGAATTGGTGATTGAGTTGCTGGAATGTGTTTGTAATTCGCGTAGATTGAGGTTTTCGGGACTGATGTTGTGATTTGTGTTAAATTTAGCTGGAAATTGAATGGAGTGCTATTCGTGAAATTGATTCGGTGTGATTTGTGGATTTGATGAGTTGAGTAACTGAAATGTGTTTGTAATTTTGATAGATAGAGGTTTACGGGAGTATTAATGCTATGATCTGTGTTGTGTTCAGCTGATGATTGTGATGGAATTTGAGTGATGTGTTATTCGTTAAATTGATGAATTATTTAAGGAAAGCATGTTAGTTGTAAGGTACGAGTATCGGATGGTGATGTGTTAGCTGAAACTTGTGAGGAAATGTGATATGATGGAATGTGTTATAATGGTTTGTGTGTTAGTTGTCATGCACTCTGGAGATATGTTTTGTTATTCATTGATGAATGTTATTTGTATTTTATGATGATTTCTTCATGTGAGGTGTGAAATTGATGATTTCATAAACCTTAATTTCTCTAAGCAAAATGTGGGTGTCAACTAGTCATAGTATTCAAGCTTTATGAGAGCTGTTGAGTGCAGCTGAAACTTTCAAGGTAATTGTGATATTATGGAATTTGAAGGGAATGCTATCAGTGTGTTTGTATTCTAGAAAATATGTTCCCTCCTTGTCATGCACATGGTGTTTTAGTCGGAGTGGCAAAATGGCATGCTCACGGTGTGTTTCCACTTACGCAATATTGGCTTATGTGGCATAAGTTATGAGTCATGACTCATTGGTGTAAATTTCAGCTGGAACTTTCTTTAATTTCTCATGGATGTGTAGATGTCTGGTTATGGAGTTGGAATGTATGCTCAGTGTGTTTGCTCTAGATATAAACCTCCCAGCTGTCTACGTGCTTGGAGTAAATATAGTTTATAATGTTTCATATCTGATTGTGTTGGGGTCTATCTAGTATATCGACTAAGAAAGTGGCTGCATCTAATTGTTGGATTATGTATCCAGGCTTCATCAATCCGAAACTCAGAGGAGAGGAATACAAGGTTGGAGAATATGTGTTGGCGGATTTGGAACTTGGCCCGCCGAAAGAAACAGGCATGGTTTCATTCCCCTCCCTTTCCAGTAAAGACTAAAGAAATAATTTCTGCCATCTGATTTCTTCTTAAAGAATTAGTATTATATGGAAGCGCCTTACACATGTCCTATATTAGTAAATGCGGAACTTGTTAACATTCATCTCTAAGCTTTATTCAAGGCAATAGTCAAAGTTGATATGGGTAACTCGACTTAATTTTGACTTGATCAGTCAGCAACAGCAAATTAGATTTATTATCTAGTGTCTTGATAATAACAAATGACCAGTTCCTTCTGCATAGTCATTAGAGGCTTAGAGCATGGCTGTGCAATATGTTTCACCTTGTTAACATGTTTTTTGGTCTAGATTGAGAGTGAAGAAGAACAGCGTAAGAGAAAAAAGCACCTTGACCGTGAAAAGGCCCGTAAAGAGGCAGCTGCTGATATGTCCGAAGATTTATCAGAAGGAGAAAAGGGGGATACAGTTGGTGAACTTTCAACTCATGGTGGTGATACTGCCAGAGGAAGAATGCCTAGGGTTAGCTCCGTGGATATGATGGCAAATTGGGCTGATCAGCATTCAAAGAAGAAACTTTATATAGTCCTCATCAGGTGAGGCATATTAATCACTGATCTGTCAGAAGATTATTTTATCCATGCACTCAAATTAAGGTGTGGGGTTTAATTGCTTTTACTATCCTCAGTATCCATGGGTTAATCCGGGGTGAAAACATGGAACTTGGCCGAGATTCTGATACAGGAGGTCAGGTATGCTTATGCCCAACTTCTTTCAGATGATTTCTATCCAATTATATGGTAACCAATATATGTGCAAGTTAATACAAGTTAACTTGATCCTGTACTTTTGTGATCAGGTTAAGTATGTTGTGGAGCTAGCCAGAGCCTTGGGCTCGATGCCTGGGGTTTACCGTGTTGATTTACTTACAAGGCAAATAATGGCATCAGATGTGGATTGGACTTACAGTGAGCCAACGGAGATGCTAAACCCACTACACGCTGAAAACGAAACGAATGAAATGGGGGAGAGTGGGGGTGCTTATATAATTCGTATACCCTTTGGCCCTAAAGATAAGTATCTGACTAAGGAGCTTCTCTGGCCTCATATTCCAGAATTTGTGGATGGTGCTCTTAGCTACATTATGCAGATGTCTAAAGTTCTTGGCAAGCAGATTGGAAGTGAGCAGCCACTCTGGCCTATAGCCATACATGGGCACTATGCAGATGCTGGGAATTCTGCTGCTCTTCTGTCTGGAGCTCTGAATGTGCCAATGATCTTCACAGGCCACTCTCTTGGTCGTGACAAACTAGAACAACTTCTGAAGCAAGGTAGGCAGACAAGAGAGGAGGTAAATTCTGCCTACAAAATAATGCGGCGCATAGAGGCTGAAGAGATATCTCTTGACGTCTCTGAAGTTATTATTACCAGCACAAGACAGGAAATTGAAGAGCAGTGGCGTTTGTATGATGGATTTGATCCACTTTTAGAGCGGAAACTTCGAGCTCGTATCAAACGCAATGTGAGCTGTTACGGGAGATTCATGCCACGGATGGTTGTAAGTCAGTTACACATGCAATGTGTTTCCCATTTTCTTCACACAATAAACACCTTTCTGTTACAGGGTTATCATGTTCCCCTGTAGTCAGTCATTTAATTCTGTATGGTCTTCCTTATTCTTGCTTCTTGGTGATAAACTGAATCTACAAGCTTTTACTGGGTTCAGGTGATTCCTCCTGGCATGGAATTCCGTAATGAGGATGTTGGAGACGTGGATGGAGAATTAGAAGTAAATGAAGATACTTCTGGCTCTCCAGAACCACCTATATATTCAGAGGTTTTTCTATTCTCTGACTTAAATCTGTGGACTTTCTCAATTTTTGGTCATGTGATATATCATGTCAAGCATGAAAAGAAATTTCTAGGACCATTTGGATCAAGTTCAACTCAATGTCGGCTAAAATTCATTCGTCCGATACCTTTTTGTCAGATTGTTACCAAAACACACAATGCCCTACAAGTGATATCAGAACATTCTGTCACTCTCACTCATACTACTCTTACTTCTATGCCAAAAAAGTCTATCACAAACAACTGTTGATCTCAGTTCCACCACTAGAACCTCAACCTATGAAAAAAATTACTGTCAATCACAAATAACTTCAGTCCAAAGAGGCTTTTTTTTATTTTGGGCACTCTGGTAACTTTTTGTTATTTATATTTATATCATATGTTTTCTTTGGTTTGTATTGGCAGATTGGTCGCTTCTTTACCAATCCCCACAAGCCCATGATACTTGCTCTTGCCAGGCCGGACCCAAAGAAAAACTTGATCACGTTGGTAAAAGCTTTTGGAGAGTGCCGCCCTCTGAGAGATCTTGCAAACCTCGTATGTCATGGTTCCTGAATCAGTATCCACATGGCTAATGTGTTTACAAAAAAATGTTATTTTCTTCCAATTCAAATTTCCAATAGCTCTGTGTCTAAATTATTGCAGACTTTGATAATGGGAAACAGGGATGCCATTGATGATATGTCTGCTACAAATTCATCTGTCCTGCTTTCAATACTTAAATTGATTGACAAGTATGACCTCTATGGCCAAGTTGCTTATCCTAAACACCACAATCAAGCTGATGTGCATGAAATATATCGTCTGGCAGCAAAAACAAAGGTACAGATTGCATAAATATGAAATTCTCTTTTGAAACTTAACCCTTGCCTAATCTAACTTATTTTGCAGGGTGTATTCATCAATCCAGCATTTATCGAGCCATTTGGTCTCACATTAATCGAGGTTCTTATGAAGCTCTTTTTGTGATTAACAAATCATTATGTTACGTTTAGATCCAATTATCGAGTCCATCTTCTGAGTGCAGGCTGCAGCTCGTGGTCTACCTATCGTTGCAACAAAAAATGGAGGCCCTGTCGACATTCACCGGGTTTGTTTACATATAAATCTTTAAATTGCTTGCAATAGCTTTATGTCTCCCGAATTTATTCTCGTTACTAAAGACAAGATTGATATAGGTTCTTGATAATGGAGTGCTAGTAGACCCACATGATCAACAATCGATTGCCGATGCTCTCCTGAAGCTTGTATCTGAAAAGAACCTGTGGGCCAAATGTAGGGAGAGTGGATTGAAAAATATCCATCTTTTCTCATGGCCGGAGCATTGCAAGACATACCTAGCCCGTGTAACTAGTTGCAAGCAAAGGCAGCCAAGATGGCAAGGAATTGACAAAGCTGATGAAGATACAGGATCTGATTCTCCTGGAGATTCGTTGCGAGATATCAATGATTTGTCGTTAAGCTTCAAGATTTCTTTAGATGGTGAAAAGAATGAAGGGCTTGGCCTAGCTTATGCTCTGAATGGGCAAGAGCAACGCTCTCTTGATGGGAGACTACAGATTAATAGTGTACCTCTGAGGAGGGGTGAATCGATGGAGAAACCAGAAAACAACAAATTTCCAGCATTAAGGAGGAGGAAGTTTATCTTTTTCATGGCGTTGGACTGTGATGCATCTGCTGACATTCTTAAAATTTCCAAATTGATAATTGAGGCTGGTAAAAATGATATAGATCCTCACTCCATTGGCTTCGTCTTGTCAACAGCCCTCAATATGTCTGAAGTAAACTCTCTTTTAGATAAGGGTGGACTTATGTCCAGTAATTTTGATGCTATTATATGCAATAGTGGAAGTGAGATCTACTATCCATCTTTGAATCCTGAGGCCACGTCTCCTGGATCTGCATACTTGGTTGATTCGGATTATTATCCGCACATTGATTATCGTTGGGGTGGAGATAGCTTGAGGAATACTCTGGTTCGTTGGGCCACCTCTATCAATGAAAAATCGAAAGACAATAATACACCAGTCATCACTGAAATTGATTCAGGATCAGATCATTGCCATGCGTTTGAAGTGAACGATCCAACAACAGTATGTTACGTTTTGATATATCTATTGGTTGCCTCATTTCATGATACATATTATACATATTTTACATTTTCCCCTTCTGTATTGTGCAGGTCCCTCCATACAAGGAACTTAAAAGATTCATTAGAATTCAGGCACTCCGATGCTATCCTGTGTATTGCCAGTACCGTCACAGGATAAATGTGATCCCTGTCCTTGCTTCTCGACCGCAAGCACTAAGGTGAGCTTTTGTGCACCATGGTAAAGAAAGAAAATAAGAAAACATTTTATATTTCAGTTAAGATGCATGACCATACTTTCTACTATTTCTGGCAGTTCAATTGTTATTTAGACATTGAACCAGTACCCATTTGATTTCCAAATTTTTATGGTGCACCAAATCTTTTAAATTTGGACAGGGGTTCAGCATGACGTGTTTGAAATTATGAAGAGCCTTTCTGTAATAAATATATTAAACTGGGATTTGACGGATTTGGCATGTAGTATGAACTTGATGTATCAAAATAATTGCAAATGTGTAATGTTGTCACTATCAAGTATCCATACCTAGAACGGTTTATATGTGGCAGTATTATTTATCTCTACAAATTGATAATAATGTTTTGTCACAGGTACTTGCATGTCCGCTGGGGCATAGACTTGTCAAATGTTGTAGTTTTTGTTGGAGAGTCAGGAGACTCCGACTACGAAGGATTGCTGGGTGGAGTGCACAAAAATGTTGTTCTGAAGGGAACTTGCATAGATACAAGCAATATCCATATCAACAGAAACTATCCTCTTGAACATGTTGTGCCCACGGATCATCCTAATACAGTTGAGTGTGAAGACTGTAGCATGGAAGGCATCGCTGCAGCATTGAATAAATTGGGTGTTGGCAAGAGTTAGCGCATCTGCTGTTGTTCTTAGCATCATTTCCTATATAACGTCCCTTTTCTGGTTATATAAGTCCTGGAAAATATCATGTATTTAAGAGGTCAAGCTTGTTTATTATACCACTTTCATCATAAATACTCTGATGGAACAGTAGCCGTAAAGCAACAGTTTTTCACTGAGCTAATTGTATACAAGTTTCATACATGCTGCTGTAAGCATCAAAGTGGATAATAATAAAGATTCACAACTTAATTTTTAGTTTATTATGTACGTTAGATGCCTTTCTGTTTGACCATTGTTGCATCTTATCAAAAATCTTCGGAAATTTTGTCTTTGGTTTTCGGTAGGCATTCCTCATTTGATGTCTATGAAAGCGCAGGAACAACCATACTCCTCTTTCGTGATTATGGTATGAATTGTGTCAATATCTATTGAATCGTACTTCTCCAAATTGTGGCAACTTCACAAAAGCAAACCAATGCAGAAAGCTCGAAAGAACATTCATATTATAAGGAATAAGGGAAGATGAAAACAAAAAAATGGTATAAGGAATAAGGGGGTATAAGGAATAAAGGAAAGACGAAAACAAAAAAATGGAGAAGCCTATCGGACAGCTGCAAGACCATCCTGGAGCTGTTAATCACGCTCTGGTCGAGCAGCCATAGTTCCATCCACTAGGCTTAGGTTTCTGTCTCTATCGATCCTATAAAATAGATCCTGTTCAAGTAAGGTCGTGATACATACCTGGCTTCTGTTATTTATATACCGGTTATCTCTTGCTGTATGTGTTAATGTGGGATCTTGTTAGTTAGTACATCCTATTTGCTGCTTCCCTTCTCGTTTCATGGGTCTCTATTGGACCAACTCAATCGATTAACTTTTTTAGAGCTAAAACTCCGATTAACTCGTTAATCATTAATCTGAGGTGTTTATCAAATTCTAAAAAAAAAAAAAAGAATAGCTTGAGACCACTGATTAATCTGGCCAGTATTTAACTATTAGTGTATTACATAGCATTCTGATGTTATGTTTATAGAGTTGAAAGAAACTTGTATATTGCTGCTGAATCAATGTTTTACTCTACTGAAAGATATACTGTACAAAACTAAAGAGTCCTAGTCCTAATTACATACCAAGTAGAATCCTAATAGCATTAGATCATCAGAACATATGACAGATGTATAACTCTAATACTCCTCAAGTTGGTGCGTGAAGATTAAAAACGCCTAACTTGCCACGAAGAAATGTGAAACGATATGAGCCAAGAGCCTTCGTAAATATATCGGCAACCTGTAAATGCGAAGAAACTTGACAAGATTTGATATCCCTGCTGGTAACTCTTTCATGTACGAAATAACAATCCATTTCAACATGTTTCGTGCGTTCATGAAAACCCGGGTTCACAGCTATATGTCGTGCAGGTTGATTGTCACAATCAAGTGGTGTTGGATTGCTTAAAATGACATCAAAATCATGTAAGACCCAACGCAGCCATAAAACCTCACTAACCGTTGTAGCCATAGCACGATATTCCGTTTCAGCAGAAGAACGGGCAACAACTGTTTGCTTCTTCGTCTTCCAAGAAACTGGTGAGCCTCCAAGAGCAAGGAAATATCCTGTGGTAGAACGGCGAGTAAAACTACAGCCTCCCCAATCAGAATCTGAGTAAGCCTCCAAAGTTAAGGAACCGATGGCTGGAAGAAAACAAGCCTTGTCCAGGAGTTTCCTTTAAGTATCGCAGAACATGCCAAGCAGCACTAAGATGTGTTTGTCGAGGATCACCCATGAACTGGCTAAGTTAATTAACTGAAAAGACGATATCCGGTCAAGTGACTGTGAGATATAGCAACCGGCCTATCAAACGACGATATTGTGCTGCATCAACAACAGGGCTATCATCATCTTTGTGCAATTTTAAATTTTGTTCCATGAGGAAAGTACTAGGACGTCCACCGAGAAGACCACTATCTTCCAAAATATCAAGGGTGTACTTACGCTGACTAAGAACAATCCCCTCAGGAGAACGAGCAACTTCAATCCCCAAGAAATACTTTAAGGGACCAAGGTCTTTAATACTAAATTGAGTGTTCAAGTAACGCTTAACCTTTTGGATGTAAGGGAGATCATTTCCAGCAAGCAACACGTCATCAACATAGATTAATGCGGAAACGTAAGTGGTACCTTGACGAAATACAAACAAAGAATGATCAGCCTGTGATTGGTGAAAACCAATCCCAACAAGAGCCTTAGTAAACTTAGAGTACCAATTGCTTGAAGCCTGTCCCAGCCCTTACAATGATTTGCGCAACTTACAAACACGTGTACCTCCCCCTTTCGCGAAGCCTTGTGGGACACGCATGTAAACATCCTCCTCAAGATCACCGTGAAGAAATGCATTGTTAACATCTAGCTGATATGCATTGTTAACATCTAGCTGATGCACTTCCCAATTACGTTTGGCTGCAACTGCTAACATGCAACGGACAGTGACTAACTTGGCAACGGGAGCGAAAGTTTCATGAAAATCAACCCCTTCAACTAGTGTATAACCTTTAGCTACCAACCGATGTAACGTTCAATCTCACCATCGGGTTTGTACTTAATCTTGTACACCCATTTTGAATCCACAACTCTTTTCCCAGGAGGTAAGGTTACAAGGGTCCACGTTCTATTTTTCTGTAATGCCTCGATATCTCCTTTTTCATAGCATCACACCACTTTGGATCCTTAATAGCATGTGAGAAATACTTTGACTCACCGCGAGATGTGATGGCCGCTAAAAAAACCTTATGAGAATGTGAAAAACGATCATTAGAGATATAATTAGAAATGGGGTATACCGTCGAGTCTCCCGAGTTGGCAGTGGGTCGTGAATGGTCAACGGAGGGTGTCAATTCAGTTACGAAATTTTGCAAATGTTTTGGCTGCATTTTGTTGCGTTGTTCTCGGCCAACTATCTCTTTATTTCATACATAAAACAACGAAAGGGTGCTACATGCCTACATCATCTCCATTCTTGCTGCTTGTAACTTCACAATCTCTTTCAACTATAGTGGTTGTCCCAATATCATTTTCACCGAAGTTAATAACTGGACCATCATCAATGGAATGGTTATGGGGACTAGAGGCAACAATACTCGTGGGTATGGATGACTCTAAAGGGATTTATAATGTCTTCATCGCCATCATAAGTTGAACTAGATATACGCCGTTGAGCCTGTGTAACAACCTTACTAAAATCATTTGAGTTACAATCTTCAAAATTTTGCAAGTGATTGATCCTTGAAAGTGAATATTTGTTCGCAAAATGTGACATCTCGAGAACTATAGATCTTGTCAGAATTTAGATCGTACACAAGGTATACCTTTTGTCCAACCGGATATCCTACAAAAACACAAGGCCTTCCCCTCTCGCTAAATTTATCTCCTCATTTGCTATTATCATGGGCATAAACGAGGCATCCGAAAACCTTTATATGGCTGTAAACTGGTAATTTACCCATCAGAATCTCGTACGGAGTCTTATTGCCTATGACCGGGGATGGTAGACGATTTATCATGTAAACAGAAGTAAGAACACACTCTCCCCAAAACTCAATAGGCAATCCAGATGCAAAGCGTAATGCCCTTGCCATCTCCAAAATATGTCGATGTTTTCTCTCAACAATGCCATTTTGTTGTGGTGTATCTGTGCATGATGTCTCTAAAACTATGCCATGAGTATCATAATAGGTCTTCATCAAATTGGACTGAAATTCAACCCCATTATCAGTACGAACTTTCTTAATTTTTTTCTCAAATTGAGTTTCTACCATGTTGCAAAATTTGATCAAGGAATGACCAACTTCTGATTTTGAGCTCAAGAGAAAAACCCACACTACTCGACTGAAATCATCAACGATTATTAAAAAATATTTTGCACCGGAAAAAGTGGGGACCTTGTATCCTCCCAAATGTCAAAATGTATCAACTTCAAAACGAGTAGTTTTAATATAACTATATATTTGCAAATGGTAAGCGAGTTTTCTTTGCTCGTAAACAAGAATCACAATGAGAAAGATGATTATTGGAACGTTCAAGAAAACTGATATGCAATTTAACTCTCTAATTAACCGATTAACTGAGATTAAATTGCACTTGAATTCAGGAATATATAAAACTCGCTCCAACTTAAGTCCATTAAGTCAAAACGCGAGCTACCAACGCCTTTAACCGGAACTGACGTGCCATCTGGAGTCTTCACCGGCGGCCCCAAATTAATATCACGTACACGTTCTAATATAAAACTTTTTCACAAGCTATATGCTCCGTAGTACCAAAAGTACCTGCCATGTTTGCCGATGGACTGGACGTGTTACCTTGTTTGTTAGTCTCAGCTTCTTGTCTCATAAACTCCATAAATTTCATGTATTGGTCTAACTGTTGCATTCCAAGTCCATTAATTGGTTGATGTCCATAATCCCCATCACGTTTGGAACCATCAGAGTTTGCAACAGCAGCCGCGTGAGGGTGATTGAACTTCCATCCTACATCTCGTCCTGTTTGGCAATTTCCACCGTTCCTGCCATCTCGATTTGTTTTGCGCCAATTTAGTGGATACGCAACCAATTCAAAGCAATTCTCTGTTGTATGGTTTAACCTTTTGCAATTATCACATTGACATTGCTCGCGTCGCAATCTGCGATCGACTGATTCATCCTTTTTCTTTGTTTGTACCTGAAAGGTAACTAAGTCGATGGAAGGATGACGTGTTGGGACTGGGTGGTGGTAGTGCATCGGGCAGAATGTAGATTAGACTGCCGAGCAAAGACTAGGACTTATTCTTTAAGACTGTATTTGCCCCGCTCTGGTGCTCACGGTTTACTTAGCAAATAATCTGTCAACATAAAACAACAATATTTGAGTTCGTGTTCAAGGACTCGAACAGTAACTCTGCAAACTACTACAACAAATAATTCTTCTGTCTATAGAGAGAAATAGAGAAGGAAGAAATAATTGGATTTAGTGTGTTGAATTTGATTCAGGGGTCCTATTTATAATTAGGAAGAGTTGCAATCCAAACAGATGCGGTCTTTTGCGAACAGGTCCCTGCAGAGACAAAAATTCGAATAGACACAACTTTCGAGTTTTCGGTTCAGACACATCATTTGAACGAAATGTTAAATCCGTTCAGCGAACGGACGAATTCGAGTTAGGCTTCTTTTGTTTTAGATTTCGTTTGGGCCTGGCCAAACAGAATATGTTTTTGTCCCAAAAGATTATATTTAGTCCTAGACCGCAAACCCCGGGCCCGACATGTGAAGATGATCTTCACTCCTACAAAGGATATGGGAGGCCTTAAGGGTCCAATACTTTAGCTCAATCTAATAGTTAATAAATAGTTCTTTCTTTCTCAATTTTAAAAATGTGAAACTTCCCATATTTCCACTATTGACATTTCAAAACAACACACTTTGAGCTTCAAGAACTCTTTCACTTTTCAATGAATTTTAATTATTCTTTCTCAAGTATTGAATTTTAGTTATTCTTTCTCAAGTCTTCTACTATCATAGTAGATTATTTACGATTGAGAAAACTTCATATGTGAGTCCATATGTGGGCCTATTTGATTGAGGTGCAAAGTAATAGTCTCTCATTGTTAATTAAAATTCTTACATGATGAACTGAGGAGATTTGTCGTTGTTGCTCATCTACATATACGAGATGATAGGCAGCACCTAGACTTGGAGTCGGTTTAGTTGAAAGGATTTGAGTCTTCACCGTATTAAACTCATCATTCAGACCCATCAAGAAATCATAAAGGTGTTCACGTTCTCTCATTGCACCGAGCATCTTCTGGAAGTCACACGAACAACCAGCACAACTGCATTGCGTCAATGGATTAACGGAGTTGGACTCGTCCCATAAAGATCGGAGTTTGGAGAAGTAGGCTGAAACAGAATGATTATCTTGTTGAACCATTGTCACAGCTCTTCTCAATTCGAAAGCCCGAGGTGTGTTTTCTTTTCCAAAACGCTCCTCAAGATCTGACCATATCTCATGTGTTGTTTTGGCGAACTTGACGCTGCTGCGTACCTCCTTCTCCATTGCGGCGGTTAACCATCCTTTTACCATGGCATTGCATCGAATCCAATAGGAATAGTTTTTCGAATCTCGTTTTGGCATCGCAAT
>JAYMSP010003046.1:0-21366 GCA_036897095.1 Plantago elongata
CACCCCCCGGCCCGGGCCACACAAACAGGGTGGGATGAAAAAAAGGAAAGAAAAACTAAATTGCAATCCCTCCACACTTATTTGAATGTTTCATGCATTCCATGAGGCATGGCACTTGTTAGGACAACATTTATCCCCTGAGAAGCCATGCTTCTGCGTAATGGGCTATGTCACTCAATCCAACCTCCTTCCACGGCAGTGAGTTAATAACTGGAGAGATATGATGGCCCTACACTAAATATGTCATAACAAATACAAATAATAAAATAAAAATTATACATGACCTGGTAATATGAAATATGTAACAAAATTATAGTCTTCAATCACTTCAATTGAAAAATAAGTTCTGAACATCTCTTCACAGTAGTCATGAGAGGATTTTGCAAACGTTTACTACAGTAACGGATTTCTTTCTACTTGCCACTGACTGCAATTGTTTTGTAAGTGCAGGTGTTTTAGAATTTGGATCATTGATAGGGTAAGGATTGTAGCATGGGTAAATCACATCTATGCTATTTTTAAATTATCCACTCAGATAGTATTAAGCTTAACTTAGCCGCAGAACATCTATGCTAATCAGGTACATGAGCTAGGAGTCTAGCATGGGTGTTTGCAGTTTGCACAATTTATAACAGATAGGATCCAGTCAGACCGTCTTCAGCTTAAATTAGCCTTAGCTCACATCTATAATACTAGGTACAAGAGTCCAGTGGGGGCACAAATCACCCAGATCCTCAACCCAAATCATACAAACTAGGAATTCATCCAAGAGGACCAAGACATAATGACTTCATGCTCTTCTAGCAAATCAACTTAATACATCAATGTATCTTGAAAGGAGTGGAAGAACACGTTAAATATTCTACCACATAACAATCTTAACTGTCTGCATATTTGAAGAAGATATTCCATATATTATCCTACTTGAACTAATGAAAGAATTACAGAGGCCAGTAACCCCAAGTTCCCAAGATGACAAATAATGCAAATCTGTGGGACCGACACATACTTGAATAACAATATACCAGTGCTATTTGGCGGAAAACATAAGTTCCTTTTGTATCTTAGTAGATGAACAGCCAAGCCAACCAAATGTAGAACCATTCTCAACTCCATGATGCACAAACTAATTACATGCACATACTTGAACCAGTATTGCAGAACAAAAATGAACTATTCAAGGAAAGAAAATGATTGCCACTTTCATAGTCATATATATTAGATTTTACAAATAGCTATGTGAAGACAAAGATGAAACTCCTTACAATTGCAAGCTTGTGAATGGAATGACTCTGGCGAGCTTCTTCTGAACGTGCATAAAACGCCATGCACAAGGCATTAATCTGCAAAGTATGAAGATATATTTAAGTAAACAAGCCACATCATGGAAATTTACTGCTCTCCCTGGTAATCTAAAGAAATCAGAGAATATATATCTTAACATGATAATATATTTTTCCAAAATGGGAACATGGGAGCAATGAAAGTTTGAATTTAAATTTACATGTGAAACAAACTAATCAGAGAAGGACAAGCCTTTATAAATATTTTGACAAAACAGAACCGTAAGCTCATTAGGATACATTATCCTTGTCATCAGACTGTCAAACCTCTGCCACCCCCACCCCCCAAACCGAGTATCATACAAGACCATGTTTCATCTCTGCTCAACTACTTATAAAACTAGATGCACCGAAGTGAGACTGTACAACTTAAGTCAGTGGACTGGACTATATCATGTAAGCACGCACACATAAGTTGATGATGATGCGCGACATCCTGTCATGATACGATTGCATAGAAAGTTACAACTTAAAAGAGACTGATTCCAAGATCTTGAGATAAAATATGTTTATATTTGTCTTTGAACTTTCCAAAATCACTATTTCCCTGCACACTTTAGTGAAACCACACAGCTGGTTAATATTGCTCCAAGTATGTTAATCGCTAGTCAGTTTGTAAGAATGAGACATGGGTTCAATAACACTTTCAAGGAAGGAAAAAATAAAGTAATGCACAAGGTGAGTTTTTTTAATATCATTTCATCATCCTCATGGTGCTAAGGTTGTATATATTTGTTGTTCAACTTCTCTTTCTAAATGATACTAGGACAGTTTACTGAGGGTACCAGATTAATTTGTTAGACTCTGCACGGTTTTACCAATACTTTTAATGTTTATATATAATATATGCCAGAAAGCAAACAGTTAACAGCCAAAAGTTATAGTACATGAAGGTTTGCTTCGGCCATTTTTTCGATCTGGGAAGCCTTCTCACTCGCAATTGCTGCAGCAAGTTCAGCTTTGGCTATATCCTGCATCTTCTTTAGATTTTGTTCGACTTCAACCTCCTGCATATTCAATTTCCACACATAGCAGCACAAGGAACAGATTTAAGTAAATATCACCCAACAGAGAAGGAAGGAATTGACAATATATTGATACCTTCTGCTCAAGTTCATTTTTGAGTTTTTCTTCTAATTTTTCTTGAAGTGATTTGAGAGCAGCAGCTGCTTTCACTCTTTCCTTGGTTAACTCCTGGAAATATAACAAACGGCAATACCCTAAGTGACTAGATATACTTTAATCACCTTTTGCAGTGCTGGAGTTTTAACTGACTGCAAACAATATTGCATCTTCTGATATGCAAAAAAAATTTTTTAAGTTCAATAATAATACTCCCTCCTCAGCCCTAACTTTACATACTGATCTCAGGCCAGTCTGAAGAACTATCTCCCATTAAAGAAATTGAAAAAAAATCACCCCAACCAACTCAAATTTCCATCCCTTTATTCATTCTTCTCATAATATAAACATCCTATGAATAGTGACTGCAAACATAGAGCTGGGAGGAATGGAGTAAATTAATGCATGTGGCACCAGTTCAACAAAATCCGTAAACAAGCTTATTCAGACAAGGATTTCAACCATTACTCAAACAAAATTTGTAGGTGTGCACCTCCTGACATTTATCTGAACTCCACCCCATTAAGACTAGGATCCCCCCACCCTTCTAACCCCCAATTAAGAAAAGTATGTGAATGTAAACACAAGAAATAGCGGAAACAATAACAAAGCTGTTTTCTAGCAAAATTTGTATTTGCACGAATCTTGATAAGAAAGCATAAGCAAAAAAAAGAGGATTCAAGTAGAACCTTATCCAAAATGGCTTCCCTTTCGGCATACATGAGTTCCCTGACTCTGGCCTCCTTAATTTCTTTTTCGTACCTTTCCTGTATGATTGAATAGACATGTAAGCTAAAAAAAACAAATAGGCAACTTCACATCTTGGTATATTGAGAGTATATCATGCTTAACATGGGAATTGGGAAGACAAAAAGTAAAGTTCAACTGCAAACTGAATCATTACTTTCTTTTGTTTGGGTATATTAAAAGATGTGTTTCTACACCTTTATGGCTCTTTTCTCTTCAGCAAAAGAGCGTGCATCTATCTCCGCCTGTCTCTCCTCAGCAGCATGTATCGCTTGCAAGAAATCAAGAACCAATACCCCATCCCTAGACGTGTAGCCATCAAGTGAATCCTCCTTCTTGGAAATGACATCCTTCTGCAAAAACATGTATTGAGTCACATGTTATAGAAGTTACCAGTCATCGAATCAATTTTATTATGTAGCAACAAATTCAGGTAAAAAGTGTGCAGGTTTAACAAAAATATTTATAATAACACCAACCTTTTCGTTGCTGGAGGTATCAGCATAGATATCTTCAGAATTGTCTTTTAAAAGGTAATCACCCAGGAGAGAACTAGATTGTGCTCCATCATCCTGAACATAGCAAGGAAACCATGAATGCTTTGCTCGGGAGATAACTTAATGCAAACAAAATCAGGATAGAAAGCGTATGTATCTTGAAGGAAGAAATGTTCACCTCTTGCATGTCGTTAGTTGTGACTTCTTCACTCAGCAGAGAGTTCACCGCAACTTCGTCAGGCATCGTGCCAGTTGTTTTAGTTATTGGTGCAGCTTCAATAACCTTATCCTCCTCCTCGTCAAGCTTCACCTCTCGGCTCTTCAGGTCAAGACTTTCCTCAGCTGGTTTAATAATTGTATCTTCTGACATGCTGCTCTGAGGAATATCAGGTAAATTTCTTTCCTCAACTTGATCAATATTTTCTTGTGCAGGAGCCGTTGTATCTGTTATTTGAGGATTGACAACTGCTTCAGTTGTGACTGAACCTTCGGGCAGGCTTTTCTCTAAATGTGATTCAACATTCCTTTCAACATGGTCTGGGGTGGAGCTTGATGTATGAGACGTGTCCAAGCCATCTGTGTCAGCCATTTTATGCAACTCACTCTCTTGATGGAGTGTGCTTGTTTCTGATAATTCGGGAGTATACTTTTCTGGATTCTGAGATTTTTTGTATTCATCAACTGTTTGATGCTTTTTGCTAAAATAATTATCAAGATATCCATAATAGTAAGTTGCAAGTAAAGCAGATCCAACCACAAGACCTCCAGTGATGATTTTTGGAAAACCACTTTTTGGTTCAGGATTATTGCTGCCTCTGCCTGGAATCGGATTATTGCTGCCTTTGCCTGGAATCGGATGAGGTTCATGTGGCCTTTTTTTCTGAGACACAGAAAACGCCCTGGAAGAAAGATATGAAGGTACCTGCACATGATACAATTGTTGGAGACTTGGAGCAGATTGGAAGGTAAGTTTTTCGATTTATCAAAATCCAAAGACTGTTTAACAATGATTATAAATGTACACATGCCAGACGCATAGAATTAACATGAAATTTGTTGGGGTTAAACTAGCTAACTGCTGTTTTTCTTTCATAAATGTGCAGAGGGAACAAATAGTGAGCCACATGGCCTGTGATAGTTCCACAACACCATGAGTTACCCCACAGCTCGTATACTTCCTTCCAGTAAATAAGAGTAGAATAACTAAACTGAAACACTCGAACTGATCTGATTTTTCTTCAGCTTAAGTA
This sequence comes from Plantago elongata, assembly GCA_036897095.1. Classification (NCBI taxonomy): domain Eukaryota; kingdom Viridiplantae; phylum Streptophyta; class Magnoliopsida; order Lamiales; family Plantaginaceae; genus Plantago; species Plantago elongata. The sequence goes on from JAYMSP010003046.1 coordinate 4,960, forward strand.
GAAGCAAAACTAAGCACTGCCGGCTGCAGCAATGCTCATTCTCCATTGCATTACACTAACCAACTTATTTACTTTCAGTAGAACGACATGATCGTATGACAATAGTATTTAATGAACACATAGGTTCGAGTAGAATACTGCAACTAAGTCGAGCAACATAAAGAATAACCTCAAAAAAGCATTATAAAAAATTGCCAGCAGTTCGATTCAATGATATTCAATCAGCTCCTATTGAAACTTGTAACAATGTAGACTACGCAGACTACGAAGAAACGCTTATTAAATCGTGACGGTACCGATTCGAGCAAACAAAATTCATTCCAGCTGAAGAACACGGAAATCATAACTCGTAAGTTCAAATAATTACCTGAGTTTTAGTTCTCAGCGGAGCATTCTTTAACTGCAGAACAGACCTGGAAAAACAAAATCGAAGGATATGAAAAGGTTAAAAGCTAAAACCCTATAGGTGCGAAGTGCAGTGTCTAAGCGAGTTTTTTACTGAAAAAATGGAAATTCGTGGTTGATTACCTGTGAAACATTGTGGAGCTGAAATCGGTGAATCGGCGAGCAGAATAAGCTTTTGATTTTGGACGGATTTATATCATTCTTTGTTTATATTCTTCCGGCAATGGCCGCACAAAAATGGTGAAATTGGAAATGAAATGGCAGTGTTTGGGCAATGGAAGAATCGCATCGAGTGCTACTTTCTGTTTACGATTTTGTACAACGTTAACGTTTATTATTATTATTTTATTTTTTAGGAAATTTATTATTATTGTTGTTGTTGTTACTAACCATTTCCATATTACTTTCTCAATTTTGTAATTGTTTTCCTCATATTTCTTTATAATTTGCAATAACATTTTAAAATCCAACTTATGTTATAAAGGGATGCCCATATGACAAATACTAAAAGATAGAGTGGAAAAAAAATTACGGTTAAATATCGTTTTGAAATATAATTAAATAATAATAATAATAAGTCTCAGTTTACTTTAGCAATTTTAAGAAACGTAAACAAATCCTCCAATCAATCGTGTTTCTCTTCCAATCGTGTTTTTTCTTACTGCTCTCACACCCACTCCTTTCAATGGGATCAATTTTTCATAATCACCCCTTCCAGACAACACCCTAGCAGATAACCTATTATTGGACCAATGTTGAATAAGAAGCAAGGTAGTTGGCTCATTCTCATCCTTAAAAAGGAACCTATGTAGATATGCAAGCAACAGTATAAGGACACAGTCGGAAACACATCTACCAGTAAATCTGTATTTGGAAACGTCTTTGGATAATTTGTCCATCACAAAATAATCCCACCCAAGCTTTTTTGTATTGGACACATCAACAATGTGAAGCAATAGCATATAATCCACTACATATTTTGCTATCGGTGACAAAATGCAAGCGCATGAAACCAACACAAAAAGTCTCTTAAATTCATCTTCACCTTCACCCATATATAGCAAAATCGACGTAAGATGCTTAACTGTGGTACCTTCATTTGTCCTATCGTATTTTACAATGAATTCAACTTTAAAATCCTTGCCACGAGCATCAGAAGGGCCTATCCTGTTGCATTTCACCCTTGGCAAACAAAATATGTCAAGGACATCCTTAGATGAAACATGATACTTGTAATCATCAATTGTTTGAATCAAACTATCATCATTAAAGGTGTTCACAAAAAAAGATATGATTCCACTAGGCAACCTCGTAATGCTAAAATGAAGCAACCCGTCAAAACCTATATCTTCTACATCAACTCTTTATTTTTAAGTGAATAAATCATTAATCATAAAGGGGACATAGCCTGTTCAAATGGTCTAACTTCATCATCAATAACCACAATCTGCTTCTCTAAACGATTCCTTTTAATCAGGTCTCTTCTCAACTGGATTCTCATCCACAACCCTAACTCCCTTCTCACCTGACAATGCTAAGGTTCTATTATTCTTCACAATCTGCTTCTTTAGACGAAGCTTTTGAATTACAGGTCTCTTCTCAACTACATGCTCATCCACAAGCCTAGGTCCCTTCTCAACTGACAATGCCAATGTTTTATCATTATTCACCTCATCTTGAACCTCACAACCTTGTTGACCTACCATGTTCTTGTTTTTTTCCAACTTAACATCTTTTCAATAGACGTAACTGCAAAAAAAAAAAAACATATAAACATATTCACACATGACTCATTAAAAAGCCATGTGTTCTACCAAAAATACACAGATATGCTTAAAAAAACACATACACCAAATCTCACATGCTTTGTTAAACATATTCACACATGAATCATTTAAATAGGCTTGATTCCAGAAATAACATATGAACAAATCACGCATGAAATCATTAAAAATCACAGAAGACTGTAAAAAAAGGTCGCACATATGCAAAAAAAAAAAAAAGCCTAGACACATAAACCATAAACCCCCAGTGTTCTACCAAAAAAACACAGACATATGCAAAAAAAAGCTCAGAGAGCATATGATAACGCAAAGATATGTCGAACACACTTACATTATGGTATGTCGAACGAATGAACAAAACCATTATGGAGATCCATTAAACTCTTTAATGGTGCATCTTCATCAAACGATCTTCTCTTTCGCAATGCCATAACACTTGAATAGTTCATTCCAGAAAACGAAAGTTCAAAAATACAGAAAACGTAGATCAATAAATTAAAAACCCAAGTACAATCGACATTGGAAGAGAATTCGAATGAAGCTGAAGAAAAGAATGAAAAAAACACACAAAAATGTTGCACTATGTGTAAATAAATTAAAACACAAATTGATTCGGCCCGGCCGCTAACCTGCGTTGGTCTGACCGGCAACTTAAAAAGTGGTCCTTCCATTGGCTAATGGAAAAGCAGGTCTTTTTCTAGAATTTTTGATATTTTACTTACATTTTATTTGAATAAGAAACATATTGTATCGAAATATTTTTATATATGTTTTTCTATTATGTGTCAAATTTTGACGGTCCATAAATTAGTTGAACTACATTCAAAGAAGCTCATAAAAGTCCGGGATGGATATGAGATACATTTCTTCTTGCATTACCCGGAAAATGCCTCGAAAATAAGATAAAATAAACTCCATGAGGAGTCGAACCTCTTCCCTTCCAAATCCCAATTTACAACTTCACCTTGGCCCTTGCAATTGAACATATTTGCAGGTTTTTGAGGTGAAACCATAAACTTCCCAAGCTCCCAAAAACCGAAAATCTGTTCTCGACTGAGAAAAAAGGCGAGACTTGTAGTAGTTCTTGTTCTCTTCTAGCTCTGAATCAATGGGTGGCGGTCACAACAACAAGCAGAAGCAACGGCGTTTCAAGAAAGACAATCACCACAAACAACAACAATCGGATCATCATCTTCAAAGGTTCACTTTTTATCTACCTTACTTTACAGTTCCATGTTTATCAGTTGCTGAATCAAGCTCGTTGATTACCAGGGGTGACGAAGACAATGATGTCTCTTTGCCAAGCAACCCAGGTACACTTATTGCACATGGTGTTTTATCCTTTTGTTATGTGAATTGTACTAGAGGTGTTTGATGAATTGTGTCAATGATAGTATTGGCAAAAACGCACCTAATTTGAGTAAATTACACATGGTTTTCGCAGATGTTGAGGAAGAGGGAGGTTGTTCTGTGCCTGCGGTGCAGCTCGCTATGTGGGTACGTATGCGGTATACACTATACAGCTGATTGTCTAGTTTAGTTTTGCCAATTAGTTAAGATAGAATGGAAAATCTGTGAAAGTAGTTTTCTTTTTGACAAATTTGTGAAAGCTGCTTGGTTTTTAATTAGATAAAAATGAGTGTTTTCGCTTGCAGTTTATAGTGTGATGCTATATAGGCAGGACAGTAAGAAATAACTAGGTCTGTAATATGTATGACATTATACTTTGTAGGGTTTCGGTGTTATTCCTGTCGGAAGGTGGTGCTCATTGTACTTTTGTTGTTTCAGGATTTTGGTCAGTGTGATGCAAAGAGGTGCACTGGACGCAAGCTTGCAAGATTTGGACTGTTGAAAGTACATATGAGCATGATCTAAATAAGTCACTATATGCTATGTCTTTTTATAAACTTGCATTCATTATTCACAATTACGTATCGGCTACCTTATCAATCATCATATCGGCTCGTTTTGTTGAGCTTTGCTGTATAAGATAATGGATTGTCGTGCTTATTGATTACCGAAGGAAATGATAGAGTCTCTGTCATCAAGAAATTGGTGTTCTCCTGTTGAGTTTCATTTGTTTTGTTAACTTTGTAGGAATTACGGGTTGGGACTGGATTTGGGGGCGTTTGTTTGAGGTAAACATATAATTTGTTTTCTTTCTTTCTTTCTTCGTTATGACTAGAATTGTACTGACTGTGCTGAAAAATGTTTATGGGGCTGATTGGAGTAACATCCAAATGCCCGTTTGGATGCTACTCGGGGATTTTGTGTTTGTTATGGCATTTAAATGCCGAAGATCGAAATGCATCTACAGTAACAACATTTTTCTCTACATATATAACAAACCTATAATACCCTATCCAATTACAATTTTATACCAAACACAATTTTAACAATCCCACTACAATTCCGATCACTATTCAGACATTTAAATCGAGGCATTTAAGTCGCATGCCAATCAGCCCCATATACCTTTTTTTTTACTGTTCGTTACATACGCTGTTCAGGTGCATTTATTACTACATTTTGTTTAAGATTGTTTTTTTTATTGACGATTCTAATATGTTTCAGTCCTACGGGAACACAGTGTGTCTCACACGAGGATCTTGAGTTAATAAAAAGGAGAGGTCTGGCTGTAGTCGACTGCTCATGGGCACGTTTACAAGATGTGCCTTTCGCAAAGCTGCGTTGTGCTGCTCCTCGTCTATGTATGGTTCTGAATTCTCTTGTTGTTGGTTACTCATGCAGCTGTTTCTAGAAACTCAAGTTTACAATAAACTTTTATTGTTGTCAACCTGATTAAAATATAATATTAATGTAAATGTGGTTGGACTAGATTAAAAGATCAGTTGGTGCACTTGAGAGAACTGTCTGTCTTAGTATGCGGCTCGTGAAATGCCCAACTCGTTTACTGGTGATTCTTACTATAAAGTATGAACATAGTGGGCATTGCTTCAACTTATATTCGTCTAACTTGCCATTTTTTAACACATGCTAGTAACAACTGTTTGTAAAGGTAATGAAGCATGCCTACATTCCGTATTTCACATCTAAGGCTGCAGCAGTAGTATTGCCTCTCTACCATGTGTGCTCCAGATATATGTAGGAAATTGATGGATAGACCTCATGCTTTTCTCCTGCACTGTTTTTTTCTGTTTTCCCATTTTACACTGGCTGCCTGGCTTAGGCGGCCTTCATTCTATGCAAAAGATGAAGAAAATCATATTTTGGTAGTTGAGCCAAGTTCTCCTACTCATTTTAACTTACCCCTTTGATGATTCAAGATATGCCAATCACTTTTACTTGACATAAATTGTACTCCTTTGAATTTCGTTATGGTGTTGCGGGCCTGCAGCCTATTTGTTCTCTATCATATGATCTATTTAAACTCACAGGACATATGTGTGGAGTTTGCATTGCCCTGTATGATATCTTGCCATAAAGATTATAAATTTGGTCAGTGATACTGGGCTTCTTGTCCTCTTCTTATTACTTGTGAGGACTCATAAATGTGTGTGAATTTTGCAGTACCTTGGTTGGTAGCTGCAAACCCTGTAAATTATGGTCGGCCCTGTGAGCTTTCTTGTGTTGAGGCACTAGCTGCAGCCCTAATAATCTGGTATGTAAAATGAAGCTGTTCCATGGCGTAACTTTATTATACTTTGGTTATAAGTTAGATCACGCAGAGTTCATAATGACACCATGAAGTAGTAGTATATATACACTACTAATAAATAGCTTTAATATTAGCTGAAGCTGTAAAGGCTGGACGGAAAAGACACTTTGAAGAGAGCCACCTCTCGAAATTTAATGTGTTTGAATACAGACGACCGCCTAATGATTCTAGAATTTGGATATGGAAGTGAAGCAAAAAAATGCTACTATAAATAATTTTGTACCTTATGTTGTTTGATTCCCTCTAAAAAATACAATGTTTTCCTCAATAGGAGTTTTTTAAAAGTACTCTGATCTCTGTCTCTCAACAGCGGAGAGGAAGAAACTGGGAATCTATTGCTCAGCAAATTCAAGTGGGGTCACGCATTCTTGTCCCTTAATAGGTATTTCTGATCCCTCCACTGTGGTTTATGCGAGATTACTGGGGTTCTCTTTGATCTTTTATTGTCCGTATGCTGTATGCACCTTATTAGTACTACAGTGGATCATTAATACATCCATGTTCTTTTCTACTCATGATGTGTAATGTATAAAGTATAACCATCAGGTTACCATAATCTTTTGTATGAGTACACTAAGCTTGACTGACCCAACTTGATGTTATTATTTAATAAGTAGTATTTCTCAGTTGGAAGTATTCTCAACTTCTCATCTTCTACATACTATAAAAGAGTAACATCATGCCTTCCTTTAAACGTTTATCTGCTTGCTCGTGCTGCTATTTTTTACGCTTATATGGATGTGTGATATTCTAATAATTTAACATAAGCTTTTCGTACATTTGGCTATTATGTGGCATTGGAACTTGGATTTTGCTAAGGCTGCTTGATTTTAAAAAGTGGGATCAATAAACCTGCATATTTTAAATTTAAAAGTCTGTTCGGCTTATTTGGTGATTTGAATTCCAACAACATTCTAAACTAGCAAAGTAATACGCATGCAGTGAACTCCTCAAGGCATACTCTGAATGTCAAAACGGTGCTGACATGATCTCAGTCCAAAATGAGTGGCTTGCACAGCAACGCTCCCAAGCTTCTGCTGACCTCAGTAGTCAAACAGGTGCTTATTTCCTTAAGATGACCTCAGTGGACTACTTTACTGCCTTCAACTGTTGTCATTTCAGTGATTACCTTTTTTATTTCCTGGGAATGAGTTGATAATTTTGCACTTTTCAAGGCGGCAGATAGGTCTTAAGGGTCACATTACTTTTTGCTGTTCATGACGAAGGATTGATGTGCAGCTTTTGCATTTCAGGAGAACATTCTACATCCAAGAAAGACACAGACGGATTCTCCAATGATTCTGATGATGGCCTTCCCCCGCTTGAAAGAAATATGAATCATTTATGCTTGGAGGAAAGTGAAGAAGAAAGCGAGTGATGGACTATCACTACGCACAAAGTAAAACATATAACCAACAGTCGTAGCATACCTGAAGCTGCAGTGCTGTCATAATCTATTTTAGTTGCTACTGTAGATTTACGAATTCTTGACTAGTTTTGTCGACTTGCCTAGTCAGATGCATAATGTTTTGAATAATATACAGTATAGTTTTTTGTCTAAATTTTGTAACATTTTCCCATTTTTTTAAAGAGATTTGAATGTAGCAAAATTATTGATTGAAACCAGAAGAATGACAACAAATCAGTGTCAATGTGTTGATATGATCTGGCACATAATTGTAATTTGTAGCATGAAGTGTAACTTTTACCAGACGGTGATTGAGTGAATTGAAAATGTTACTCCCATTGATCACAATCTTCATTGTGACTAATTCAAAATGATGTCTTCTGGCCACTAGTGGACAGATCGAAATTTCGAATCACTTTTTAACCGTTTAAAAAAAAAAAAAAAAAAAAATGTGAGAAATTGTAGATTAATGTCAGAGAGACACTCTACCTTCTTACTTCATCTTAACCTTCTTACTTCAATTTAAACTACTTTGGAGACTCAGACAATTTGAACTCTATGCTGTTTTTGTGTTGTTTGCTAAGAGTTCCCCTATGTCATAGACAACTGGTTTTGGAAATGCTTGTACAAGTATATCCTAATTTTAAAACTTATTAGTAAATGTAGTTGGAAAAGCTATCTACTAGTTGGTTAGTAACTTTTTTTATTTTTAATAATCTAATTAGCTTCTCGAACCAGCTACCTTTTCAATTTGTTTCAGAAGCTGCGTGTTCACGTAACAAATTTTAAAAAAAAAACTTTTTAAAGTTGAAAAGCTAATTGAAAAGTTAATAGTAAATAATGGCTCATCTTTGGGATGATGTTGACTGTGATAAAGTGGATATTTTGACATGAAAACTAGTATTTACGTTTTCATTTTTTTTCATTGTACTGCTGAAACTCAGCTCATACTTTAAGGTTTGGAAATTTTCCGACGAAAAATAATGGGAATGTACATAATCTAGTGGAGGAAGTGCCTAATCAGATTGTTAATTCTATATTAGGCATTCCCACTCCTATCTTCCCACAAAATTACATGGAAGTATGATGTTTCAAAATGTTTTACTGTGGAGAGTACATATAATACTTTGATGCAAAGGAAGAATTTAGAACCATCTTTACCTTAATGTATGAAAAAGCTTGAACTTTATCATAGAATCATAGTGTTTTTGTGGTTAGCAATCCTTAATAGATTATCAACCGCATCTATACTTTATCAATTTAACTTCCTTGACTCCCCTATTTGTTGACATTTTTTGTGTGGGCTGGAAACCATGGAACAATTGTCATTTAAATGTGCTAATTTTGAGTTTGTACGTAGAAGGTTGTTTCCATCAAGCTTTCTGGCTCAGTCTACATTTATTGTAGGAGAAAAATTTGAGAATGGTACCTTAAATTATACCATATCACGTTTTGATATCTTTATTTGATACATTATAATTTTTATACCTTTCGCTAACTTGCAGTCCAATTTTACACTCCGTTAGTTGGATTTGATGGTTCCTTCAATTTGGACGAATTAGACTGATTTAAGGCGGACTGGACGAATTTTCAGTCGCTAAATAGCTAGAGAGTCCATATTATCCTCTTGTATATTCTCTTCATCTTCATATACAAGAGGATATTAATTCTCTAGCTACTTAGCAGCGAAAATTCGCCAGTACGTCCATAAATCGGTCTAATTCAGTCCAAATTGATGAACTGTCAAATCCGACTAACGGAGTATTAAAATAGGATGGGAAGTTAACGCGAGGTATAAAAATTGTACCGTGTCAAATAAAGGTACCAAAACGTAATATGGTACAACTTAAGGGTATCATTTTTGAATTTTGTTTTTCAGTCCCTTTATTCTAGATATTGTTTTTCAAAATCCTATCTAAAACTCATATTTCATTTTGTGTGGCTTTATGGAGCTTTTGGCAGTTCCGTAATAGCTTCTTATTTCAAAAACAAAGTTTTTATGTAATGATGTTTGGAACCAAATTCTCATGACTTGTACTGATCTTTCAATTCGGTTTCCTGCTCATCATCAAAAAATTGCTGGAAATGTAACCTCGTGTAAATGGACTCTCGATGATTTCCTCTGTGTTACTATTAATGTGGAGGGGTTTAGAATTTCTGATACTTTGGGGGTATTATGAGGGATGGGTGTGTGGCCAGGTCATATAGTTGTTATGATTATGACTAAATCAGTCCCTCCTAATTCGGAAGAATTAGAATCGAACTAGAGACAGACAAATTGCACTAAGGTCATGAAGACGAATTATCATCATTACTCGGATGAATTACCAGCAGTAGAGACAAATTACGCGGAAAGCGAGAATAACCGCTCTAACTGAAATCGTAAACTTTAGAAGAAACCCAATTCGTATCCTATAGCTCGGGGTCCGATCCAGAGACTATAGTACGGATTGTGGTAGAAGTCAAGAAATCTGACCTAGAAGGATTCCTCGACCTATAGTCTATAACAGGTCCGAGTTTGGCCGCGTGATGACGACTACCCCTATAATCCAGACCACGTGTTGGTATGAGCAACAGTCCAGGATTTGGGGGATTCCGTTCCCCGAATCAACTCTATATATAGTCCCATTTATTTCACTTGGAAGGTAAGTCACCTACCATATCTTACTATATTTACTCTCTTTACGCTCCAAAGCTTGAGTTGATTCATTATCCGGTCTTAAAGAGGTCTAAACCTCATTTTCCTAGCTCTGTAGGTACGAACTTAGGCTCAAGGTGTGTTTTCCCGATCCAAGACATTTTTCCCCCACAACAATAGCTATGTTATGGATGTGCGGGGAAAACGTCGAACAATGTGTCATAATTATTGGTATTATAGCTCGGCTACAATTAGCAGTTAAACTTGGACACCGGTTTATTCAAATTCAATCTGATTATAATGTGGCTCTTCAACATATTGACAGGTACCGTCAGCAACACATGATGGCACAGAGTGGTTTGGGCTCCGGCTCTGCCATGCTTGTTGTTGTCCGGAGTGTAAGATTATCAACTTATGTTTGTATATACTATATGGGGAATGAAATCAAGTCGCGGAAGCTTTGGCAAAGTTTGGTAGCTCTTTTTTACATCTTCGGTTCACTTGTTTGAAATTGTTGTGTGGGAGAATGGCTACTGCTTATTTGCTAGAAATGTTGTATTTTGGGATAGATTGCCTAGTTGGGATGTTATGTAATTTTGAATGATGGGCAATCTTCCGCTCCGGTACACTCTGTAACGCCCCAGATCTGGTTCAGACGTCAAGGGTTGTGCCGAATATTCCAAATACAAATATATATTAAAAATGTCAGAGTAGTACTTATTGCAAGCTCAACTGTAGTATATGATTCGCAAGTCAAAACATACATCTGTATCAGGTCAGCAGCGGAATACCCAGTCCTAGTGTTAGTCGATCTGCCCGGTCCTTACTTCGTGTTCAAAAATCTGGGAAAACGGATTATTGAAACAAGGAGAGTGTCAGTCATAAAGACTCAGTGAGGATGAATATGCGTATGAATGCAAAAGTCCAGCAAACCACCATAAGTAATTCAAGTACATTTTCAAAATGGGGAAACCGTTAACAGGCAGGCAAGATCAATTAACCGAATTGGGGCGTGCGACCCATACAATCCGGACAGGTCAGGTAACAGACAGTTCATCGGATTGGGGCATGCGACCCATACAATCCGGATATATCAGATATCAAGCAGATCATCGGATTGGGGCATGCGATCCATACAATCCAGATAGATCAGGTATCAGGCAATCATCGGATTGGGGCATGCGACCCATACAATCCGGACATATTAGGTATCAGACAAATCATCGGATTGGGGCATGCGACCCATACAATCCGGACAGATCAGGTATCAGTCAATCATCGGATTGGGGCATGCGACCCATACAATCCGGACATAGGACTATTTTGGATAGTTCAATAGGCAGGCCGGTTTCCCAAGTTTGACAAAAAAAGTGTGGTTGCTTTAAAAATCATTTTTTTGTGCAATGCAGTTCATGAGGAACAGGAACAGGAGTAATGTGAAGATGCAGTACGGGAACATGAAACAGGACAGTAATAGGATCATGATAACAGTAAGAGGAAACAGGATCAGGGACAGGACCAATAATAGTGTCAGTTACCCGACTATCAATCAGGAGTGAATATAGTAACCGTAAGTGTAGCTTAACGGTAAGTTAGAACCCTAGGTCGGAGTCAGGATACGTAGACAATACTCGGGATTTCCTACTAGTCAGCAATTGGGGAAATAAATTATCCCGCACGTGAAGGATTCCTAAGTAAAAATCGGCTAAGTAGGTGCGGACGGAAAATACAGGGTACATTTACGAAAGGCTAAGACGGGAACAGGTACGCAAACAGGAACAAACACAAGTATGAAAGGGATAAATGATAACAACTTTCCCAAGGCCGGATGCCGAAAGCCAGTAGTCACTCACCGTTGAGATTTGCTAGTTCAGGCGTTTCAGGAAATCCTGATAAACAGATAGTAAAACGGTTTAATATCGAATAGCTAATATTTTTCTCTATTCAATTGGGTTATCAAAACGTCGTTTTATTTTGTTCGATAAGTACCTATCCGGCTTTTAATTTACTTAACCGGACTTATTTTACGAACAGTAATTAACTAACTTGATTTATTTAACTGTGAGTATTTAACATAATTAATTCAACCGTATTTACCTAATTCATTAATTACAACTTAGCGTTTAATCATTAACTAGTTAAGCTTAACCTTGAGTAATTGTTAATTATCCTGAATCGTAATTACTTAGGACTAATTAATTACGACTAATAATAATTAATTAAGATAATTAACTAATTACATTAATTATCTAGATTAAACTGATGATGACTAGCTAAACGACTAATCATGATTATTTTACATTACCCGTGATTACTTAGCACCAATTAATTACGGATTAAGACTAATCGTTAATTAAGCTAATTAACAATTACATTAATTCTCCATTACGACGATAATTAGCAAATTAATATGTAATTAACTAGCGACTAATTATCGTATGATAATTAACAATTAACTAATTGGTTTATAAAACTAATCGTCAAGATTAATTAACGATAACATAATTACATTACTAACGAGCGTAATTAGCTATCCGCGTTTTGTAAGGAAATTGTCCAAGTTATATGTACTCTTTGTTTAATACATCTTTTTAATAAATAATTTTTTTAATAAATTAGTCATATTCCTAAAAACTTCAAACACATTAGTCATATATATAAAAAAAACATTCTACAAAATAGTTAAAACTTCTCTACAAATCAGTAATATTCTTAATTTTAGTAACTTTTTATATTTAACCTTACCTTTCTTAGTGAAAATACATCCTTAAATACATAACTAATCAAACATATATTCTGATAACTAAGAGTCTCTCAAAATAAAAATTAAAAAACCAACATTTAATATCTCCAAGGCTTTCAAACGTTATAAATACATCCTAGTCATAAAAACAAGCATCATCCACGTAAGAATCAAACATCTTTACTCAAAACACCAAGCATGGTATAAAACAAAAAATTAACAAGCATCATCGATTGAAGATGCTTGGTTGTAGACGCTTGCCGATTGAAGATGCTTGCTTGTAGACAAGCCCAAAACTCGATTGAAGATGTGAGAGAAAGATGGACACCATGCATCAGTAAAAAAAAAGAACAAACAAGCATCTTCGATTGAAGATGCTTGATTTTAGACGCCTGCTGGTTGAAGATGCTTGCTTCTAGGACAGGCCCAAAATTCGATTGAAGATGGGAGAGAAAGACGATTGCTGCTTCTGATGATGATGATAGAATTAATTGGAGATGTTTTGATATTCAATTGAAGGAGAAATTAAGATGCTTATGTAAATCTGTATTCGTGAAGATGCTCGATGGCAATATGAAAAGGAGTAATTGTGATGCTTGGTATCAATTATAAGTAACGTTCTATTTGGATTTTTGTAGAATGAAGGAGCGAGAAAAATAAATACTTTTATAATTAAATTAATTATATGAATCAATTTGTTAAATTTGTTGATGTTTGTAATTGTATTTTTTAACAAATACTCGTACTATGATAAAATTTGAACAATTATGGAAAGGTAGAGAAATAGAAACTGATTTGTAGGAAATAAAATGTGTATAACTAGTAAAGATTTGGAATGATATCAATTATGTAATAAACCAAAAAAAAAAAAAAAAACACATCCAAGGTACTAATGGGCCGTTTGGTTGATGGGTTAATGAAAATGGGCCTAAAATGTTCATGGGCCTAACAAATGCAGTAGCGCGAGTAATATTAGATCTACCAATCCAAAGTCGATTGTTATTTAGGTTTTATAGCGATTTAGGTTTTGAGGTAAGGTCTCTGCTCACTTCCACCTGCCGCAAAACCTAGCAAAGGAGACGAAAATGGTGGCCACGAAGAAGACGGTAATGCTTCTCATCTTCTCCGTTTCAGATTCGATCTGTTTCTTCCTTAATCGGTTTCGATGTGTTTTGTGAATCGATACAGTTTTTGATGGTTCTTGTTCTATGCTCGTTTCTGTCTTGCAGAAGAAGACTCATGAGAGCATCAACAACAGGTTGGCTCTCGTCATGAAGAGTGGCAAGTACACTCTTGGATACAAGACTGTTCTCAAATCTCTCCGCAGTTCCAAAGGTTTTTTACCCCTCTTTGTTTATTATGTTGATTTTCGGTCATAATCGTTTGGATTTGTGATTTGTTTCGTAGTTTTGTTAATGATGATTCGTGTTTCAGGGAAATTGATCCTGATCTCGAACAATTGCCCACCGTTGAGGAAATCTGAGATTGAGTACTACGCCATGCTTGCCAAAATTGGTGTCCACCATTACAGTGGAAGTAAGTACCGGTATCATCTCATGTTGAATTAGTATACTGCTCTTATTTATAGTATAAAGTCGTTTTGTTTATGAGATATGAATTTGGAGTACTGATTTATAATTCGCGATGCTGAAAGTAATATAGCTAGCTATACGTCAGATTGCTAAATTGCTGTTGTGTCAGTCATCTTTTCATATATGCCAGTTTCAAGACTACCATTCATTTAGTGAACGTTTGCTCCAATTGATTGAATCTCGCTCCAATTTCTACAAGGATATTTTACTACTATTTAGAGCTTTCTGCGTTGGTAGAGTATTTATTGATTCTTCTGTGTTTCTGTGCTCTGATACAATATATTTGGCACCTGATGCCCTTTAATCCTATCGGAATGTGAATAGGGTAACACTTTTGAACACAGCCAACTTCTTAAACTTTATGACAATATGAAAGTAGTTAGTTACTAGTCCTCCTTCAGAGAAGCTATTTTTCTCCACTACCACTCATGCACTTTTGAATCTTTCAGACAATGTTGATTTGGGAACTGCCTGTGGAAAGTTTCACCGTGTATCATGCCTCAGCATTATCGACCCAGGTACTTGCTTTATTCATTTTCACTCTGCTTTCTGTTTAACACCCGCTTGTCATATTAAATTGCCCCCCCCTGTTTTGTAGGTGACTCTGACATTATCAAGACATTGCCTGGCGATAACTGAATCCTCACAGTTTTGTTATCCATGGCCTTTTCTATTTATCAATGTTTTCCTATTTTCAGATGTAGAACTTGTGAAAGTCATTAAAGTTTTGATCCTGACCTTTGTGTTAGCCCTTTGACATTATATTCTCTAAATCTGAATGCATTTGAGATTGCTCAATTCTGTATTTTCTAGCTGAAAATGTGTGTTTGCACTTTATTGTTGTCAAGTTTTCAGCTTTTAGAACTGTATTTATGGATTGTCTGTTTCATTTCATGCCCAGATTGGTATAGTTCATGCTAAAACAAAAGTAACTTGGTATGTGTGATACAATTCATTAAACTTGGCCAAGTCACTTGGTACACATAAAAATGGATTGGTTTTGTCATATGCTAAACTAATATAGTATTTAACCAGGTTTGCCCATGTTCTACAGTAATAATCTAGTGGTATATCATATCCAGACTTGGTAAGCCTTAGCAGCCTATTCTTCATGATATCCCTGTTGTTGATGAGCAAAAAAGAAGTCAATTTATTGGCATAGATAGAAGGAAAATTGTCGCTAAAGGAGCAAGGAAAGCCAAGCAAAATGAAGTTGGTTTAAGATAGCAATGTAAGCCTTCGAATAAATCTGTTTTATTCGGAGGAAAACTAGAAAGCCAAGCAAACAGAAGTTGGTTTAATGTAGCAAAGAAAGTCTTTGAATAAATGAGTTTTATTCGGAGGAAAACTTGTTGCTTTGTAGCTGAATCCAAGCAAACAGAAGTTGGTTTAACGTAGCAATGATAGCCTTCGAATAAATAAGTTTTATTCGAAGGAAATCTGGCTGCAAAGCAGCAATGCAAGCTATGCAAAAGGAAGCCGGTTTAATGTAGCAATGCAAGCCTTGAATAAATGTGTTTTATTCGGAGGTAAACTTGAAATCCAAGCAAAAAAAGTCGGTTTAACGTAGCAATGAAATCCTTCGAATAAACTCATTTATTCGGAGGAAAACTCCTGCTTTGCAACAATGAAAACCAAGCAATAAGAAGTCGGTTTAATGTTGCAATGAAAGCCTCCGAATAAATGAGTTTTATTGGGAGGAAAACATGCTGCATCGCAGCAATGCAAGCCAAGCAAAAACAAGTCGGTTTAACTTATCAATGCAAGCCTTCGAATAAATGTGTTTTATTCGGATGAAAACTTGAAATCCAAGCAAAAAGAAGTTGGTTTAACGTAAAACAATGAAAGCCTTCGTTGGTTTCAACAATTAAAGAAGAGCAAAAAGAAGTGGATTTAACGTAGCAATGAAAGACTTCGAATAAATGAGTTTTATTCGGAGGAAAACTGGTTGCAAAGCAGCAATGCAAGCCAAGTAAAACAAAGTCGGTTTAACGTAGCAATGCAAGCCTTCGAATAAATGTGTTTTATTCGGAGGAAAACTTGAAAGCCAAGCAAAAAAGAAGTTGGTTTAACATAGCAATGAAAGGAAAACTCCCTGCTTTGCAGCAATGAAAGCCAAGCAATAAGAAGTCGGTTTAACGTAGCAATGAAAGCCAAG
>JAYMSP010003047.1:0-21365 GCA_036897095.1 Plantago elongata
AGGACACCTAAGCATGTGGCGTGTGCTCCGGCATGCCATCTCAGCATTGGCGTGTGTCTCCGGCTGTCAGACAAATCATGCGTTGACTTTTGGGTTTGTTTGTAAATATGTTTCAAAAACAGTTCATTTAGTAGGAACCATTAGTGATAGAAAAAACATCAGGGACCAATCTGAGATGAGGCTATCTAGCAGGGGTGGGTTTTGTAATTATTCCTAAAATATATTTTGAGAGAGACCAAATTATTTTTCTCCTTCTCTGCCGTTTAAAATCAAAACCTCGAAAATAGACCAAATTAAACATGAAAACTACATAAAGTATTTAAACTTCAAAGAGTGTCATTAAAATCATATTAATGCATGGCCAACATGTCTGCCACCTAGTTAGCAAACCTATAGATAAACCGAAAGTTGTTGTCTAAAAACTCATCTCTTAAGCGAATACAGTTACCTAGAAGTAGTTGGCGTTGTTGCTAGAGTTACTCTATAGCCCGTAGAGAAATAATGTCCATTACATAACCTTCAGTCTAGGGTACATGATATATATATACATTCGATTAGATATGAAAGAATAATATACATTTAATTAGTAAATGTGATGCCATATCCTTAAAATTGAAATATGAGAATAAAATCATTAGTATATTTCTTTAACAAATTAGTTGACTCATCCTAGTCGGACGTGAATTACACTAATATGATTTCGGGATAAATCATATACGACTGGACACGATAAGAAATGAGCATTCAAAAACCAATAACGTACACAAGCTATGATCTGAGGTGTGGTCGGTTGCTTAAACAATGAATTACATTCACAAAAGTTGAAAAAGTATAGTGATTGACTTTACAGTAATATCGTCACCGATGATCAGATGCGACCGACCTTCACATGGACAAATGTGTGTCTCTATTTGCCTTGAGTGCTAGGGAGAATTTACCTAAGAGTGAAACTTGAGTAAGTTACCTGGTCCATTTAAAAAAATAAAAAATTAAGAAGATGAATTTTATTGCTTCACCGTAGAATGGAACACCAGAAGTGTTCAAACATTACAGAATTAACATGATCAGAAACAACTACCAAAGGAGTAAAGCGAAACAGACAACAATATCACCCCTGAGACATGAACCAATAAACCGAATAATGATATAATGAAGACATGAAGTCACATTTATAGCGCCATTCACACAGATGTCGTGAACCAAGGATGAACACAAGGTCACCCCCGCCGTCTAGTATATTTCAACACCGAAGCATCAAATCGAGAGTGAGGGGTTGAAACCAAGTCCAAAATAATAAAATACCTCTCTAGATGGGAAGCGTGAGAGAGATGATTAACTATTGAGGCATCTTTAATCAAAGCCAATGTGAGTGAAGAAGATAAAAATATATTTAAGTCTACAGTAAACCACCATTTACCAACATATCTTCAATTTCAAAATTAGTTCAAAATCTTACTTGGTCCTTAATTTATAGGTAAACGTAACGTGTGAAATAACTAGATTCACTATTCCGTAACATGAGGATAAAAGTTAGACTCCCATGTAAGCTAAGAGGAAAGGTTATGGCCTGAATTATTTCACAAAGGATGAGGTTGGTTTGACAACAACTTGTGATAACTGTGGAAGTCGTATGTCTTGTACTGCGAAAAATGGGTCAAAATCTTTGTTCAAGCAAATTAGAACATATTGTAAGAACTATACTTATCAAGAGGAGGGGATTATGATTACAAGTCCTAGTGCTACCTATGTTTTCAATCAAGAGAAGAGCATAAAAGAGTTTGTTGTTGATGTTGTAAAACACAACTATGCTCTTAACATGGTTCGGCACCGACACTTCATTCGCTTCATAAAAGGTGTGAATCCCCATCTGAAACTTCCATGCCATGTTACGCTAAGAAAGGCCATCATGTATCTATTTAAAGGCATAAAGATGAATATGCATGACATTTTTTATGGTCTTACTAGTAGGGTGACATTAACTATTGACATGTGGAAGTCAACTCATTCTAAAACACCATATTGTTGTGTTACGGCTCATTTTATTGATGGCACTTGGACTTTGATACATAAGATTGTTGCTTTTAAGAAACGTCGACATTCACATACAGGGCATGCCTTATTTGAGGTTTTAAGGGAAATTATTATGCATTGGAGTTTGGAGAAGAAGCTAGGCTCAATTGTTGTTGACAATGCAAAAAACAACGATGTGATGGTGGAAATATTGAAGAATTGGTTTGCTGATAATATTTGCTTGAATGGTAACTTGTTCCACATTAGATACAGTGCACACAGTCTAAACCTCATTGTGCATGATGGACTTGAAACGATTGCTGGGGTGCTCAATCACATTTGGGAAATTGCTAAAATGGTGGATATGTATGATTTTTATGTTCAAAAGTTTGAGCATGCAAAACTTGAGTGCAAACTAGATGGACTCAAGAAAGTACATATGGATGTTCAGAACAGATGGAATTCAACATATCTGATGTTAACAACGCTACCTCTCAAGGCATCTTATGTTTGATGGGCAGAAACTGACAAGGATTATCGCCACAATCTTGTTGAAAATGAGTGGAAGATGGCCCAAATAATAAATGATTGTTTGCGTCCTTTTTACCAAGCTACTCTTCGCTTAAGTGGTCGCATATACCCTACTTCTAATATATTTATTGTTGATATATCTGATGTCCATGTTAAGATTCTGGAGTGGGAAAAGAGTAAGCATCAATTTGTGAGGAGGATGGATGAAAAAATAAAGCTGAAGTTTATGAAGTATTGGGAAGAATGCTCATTGGGTTTGTCTGTCGCGGCGGTGCTTGACCCTAGATTCAAAATGCAAACAATAGAGTTTTATTACACTCAAATTTTTGGTGATGGTTCTGAGCCTTACATTCAGCGAGTTCGTGATGTGTTTGATGAATTGTTTGTGTCTTACGGAGGTAGCATTAGTTGCTCGTCAACTACGTCAGTTGGGAGCAGTTCTTCAATGGGTAATATCACATCTTCACTGTATACTCTAGATAGATGGTGCCAAGCTAACTCTGTTGCTGAAAAGTCTGGTTTGGAGAAATACTTGACGGGAGACAAGTTAAAAAATATGATGATGTTGAATGTACTTGAGTGGTGGAAGCAGAATGAAGAGAGGTTGCCAATCATGGCTAAGATCGGTATGGATCTATTAGCAATACCAGCTTCCACGGTGGCTTCTAAATCAACGTTTAGCATGAGTTGTAGGATGATCTCGGAATCACGTTCTCGATTGAAGTCTAACATAGTCGAAGCTATGATGGTTTTCAGGGATTGGATTCCTTATGGTAAGTGACTTGTTGTACTCATTTTGATTTGAGTTTATATTATATGTGTTAGAGTTTATATTATTTATGTTTGATTTTAATTTTTTTTGTTGTAGATTTGAGCAATTGTGATGCATACGAGGATGTAGAAGCATTTGATGAGAATTTTGAAGAGGGTGATGACGTCGATGATGATCTTGAAGGGAATGAAATGGAGAACGAGAGCAATATACACTTATGATAAGGCTATTAGCTATTCATGACTTCGTATTTTAACTTGCAACTTGCATGAATTCATACTTTAAGAACATACATAAGAATATACTTTGCGCTTTCATCTATGTGCTATATTCTATAAAATAATTACAAAACCTAGGATATGAGAATCATGATGCATAAGAATAATACTTTGAGGTCTCATGTATGCATGTAGGCATAAGAATAAAGAGACATTGTTGCAAGAATCATGTCAATTTTTCTCACTCTGCATGAAACTAGGAGGCAAGATCTAGGTGGAGCTATGTCTTAGATTGGATAGAAGAACCACAACTGTTCCTCCTTTGTGTGTCTAGCAAACAAAAACTTACCTAGCAAAAATATAGTAATGGTGGTAGTCCAAGAAAAGGAGGTCATTGTTGCTTTAAGGTAATACTTTGAGTTAATCAATAATTGAATTGTTACTGATTTGTGATGTTGAAAATCTTTCACGTACATTCATACTCATCTTGTGCATATGCATCACTTGAACATGGAAGTTTGTTTAGGATTGCAAAGCTCTTGAAAAGTTGAGAGTGACCTTTTGGCTCTATTATGAAATTAATGTTAAGTTGGGGTAATGCCTGATAAGAAACACTATGTATTCGAAATTATGGTAGTGCTTTATATTTTGCTATTAAGGATATTTTTACTCTTTCATTTGACCTTGATATTATTATACACTTGGTTGTATGCCTAATCACCTAATGGATGGAAAGAGAGTAAAACACAAACAAGAAATGTTCTTATATATCAATAAATAAAATGATTATAGCTAAAAGATGATTATTAAAAAAAAAAAAAAAAAAGGGCCTGGCCGGGTCAGAAATGGATTCTCGGGTCGAGTCGCGTCCTATTTGACGAGTTCGGGTACATACCCTACCTGCACTCGTATGTCATTACATATGTACGGGTATTGTACGGGTTCGGGTACCCATTTACAAGCCTACTCCCATGCTAAGTTGGTTTTGAATTGCAAGTCGAGTTCCTGTGCTCCAGATTTCTTGAATGGAAACTAAATTCTTGGATAGAACAAAACAAATGATACTCATAGATAACTAGGGGGCTGATTGGGCAAGCATTTAAATGCCCCCATTTGGCTCGATGAACAGTGATTTGGCCTAAAATACACTTTTAATACCCCCATTTCAATTCTATTCCAAACACAATTTCACCAAAATCCCCATTCAAATGCCATGCCAATCAGCCCCTAGGTAACTGGAATAAGGCTAACAACTTTGCCTATATTCAAATTACAGGTCAAGTGTGAAGAATCTTATGTAACTTTAATATGATCTAGGACACTACAGATTCTGTCAAATCATCATTTTTGCGGTAATCTAGTTGATGACTCGAACCAGGTATATTATAAAAAGATTATTAATGACATAATATTACGCATTTCGTGTGTGCTAGGATTCTAATATAAGGATATACATGCGACTTTTGAAGTGTGAAAGTGTGGTTGTTTTATTTGTGGATAGCGTAAATAATATAAGAAAAGATTAATACAAAATTTAGGGAAAGAACGATTTTTTTATTAAATATGAAAATTTCGCCTTTTTATTTAAGATATGTGGATTTTTATGTAGTGTACGTGAGTTTTTACGATTGTATGTAGGTTTATATTTATGGTATGTGAATTTTTATTTTGGCCTATGAATTTTTATATTTTTTGTAAATTTTTATTCAGAAGGGGTTTTCATATTGTTTGTGCATTTATATTTAAGTTTTATGAATATTAATATAGAAAAAATATCTAATGAAAATCCGTATACTATATTTATATTATATATCAAAGATTAAACGAAGTAGAAGACGAAACGAGATGTTATGTTATCTGAAGTGAGAAAAAACTTCCATTCCAGATTTCCATTGATGATAGCAAGCAAATAATCGGAAAATCCGTTTAAATGGAAGAAATCACTCGACGTCGTATAGCTGCTTTATCCTCTCACATTAATCCTCCTTCACTCGACGATACTACTCCAATTCCATGTCTTCAAGCTTCCCATGCCAATGGACAACAACAAGAAGAAGAAGATTGTGCTTTTTGCAAGATTATTCGCCTCGAAGCTCCTTCCCTTAAGGTTACAATTTCTCTCCTTTATCCAATCCAATTATGCTAGATGGATTTCGTTATGCTTTGTCTAACTAGTTCAACTTCAGTTCAGCTCTAAATTCAGCATTACTCGTGTGTTTCAGTTGCATTTGGGACTTAATTTTAGCTTTCTTGCTGAATAATGGGTTTTGTAATTCAATATGTTTTACTTCTTTCAAGCTAATTCTTGTTCGAGTTCTATAGGTTGATTGACTGGCTTGATGTGATATTAGTGTAGTCACCAGTTATCGTATTGTTTGTTCTTCTTGTAGTAGAGATAACTCCAAATTGAGCATTAAATCACCTGGAATTCTGGTGTACTAAGTACTTTCCGAGGTAGCGGGAGTAGGTTAGTTGGGGAGAATAGGGATAGGCATGTTATATGTACCCTTATCCCCTTGCATTTTGCATCAGACCCATGACTAGCAGCTCACTGGTGGAGCCGAGCCACTATTTGTAAATTGAATTCTAGACTTGAAGTCTTAAAGATTTTCTATGATCTGTTTGGAGCTATATTTTGACAGGGTCATCTATTTTTGTATTTTTAACCAAGTACACACTGTTATTTGAGCCAAAAGTAATGCTCGTGCCTTGTCATTCAGTGATTAACTGATTATAGTTCAATAAGTGCCCTATATTTTTCTCTTATGCACATACTTTTCTTTTCTATCCGGTCCTGTCATATTCGAAGCTGTACTCATTGTATTGATTTGCTGGTGTTTCGCGATCACAATTTTCTTGGCTAAGACCTTGTATTAGACTATTAGTGATAATTGACGGCCTTGCAAGTCTGAGAAGTAAAAAGACAGTTGTGAATTTGAATTGATGGACTTCAGGAGTCTGATTGCTCTCCATGTTTGTCTATACAGTTATACGAGGATGATGAGTGCCTATGCATTTTAGATACGTATCCTCTGTGTCATGGGTAAGGTATCATTTAAACATTTTTGTTTTGAACAGGATAATTATATTACAAGGTATTTAAACATGCTTTCTATGTCTTCTGAAATGTTAATTTGTTTAGTCCAATATGAAAAGTACGTTTCTTGAGGAGGTCTTTACCAAATGAGCAATCTTATACCTGGAATTCTTTTATTCAGTTTAAGGTTTTGGTTCATACCATCTGGCTTGGATACATCACGGTGGATAATTATCAGCTAGATTGATCAATATCTGCATGGCTCAAATCTCCTTTGTTCTGTACCTTTATATCTTGACTATTTGCTTCAACAACAACACCCCCACACCCTCACTCGATGTCTGGCGCTTGAATGATATGCATGCAAGTGATTGCAATTTCGCAACTATATCTTGAAGGTTCATTGACTATGCAATAGGCCCTCTCTGTCAGTATATTTCATTATTGAGGTTTTGGTCACAGGTGTTTTACTCTCTAAAGATCTCAAATGTTGGGGATGTGACAATATCTTCTATTCATGATTGTCATTAATCTGATTTTAAACTAAGTCTACTAACAGCATCTGCACAATTTTTTGTAGGCACTCTCTTATTATCCCGAAATCTCATTTCCCTTCCCTGGCTGAGACTCCTCCATCAGTAAGTAATTTTGGTGGACTTGAAACATTCTAGCATACAACTTTCTCATTGCAACTTTGTAATGATATATAGAAGTCTCCAGCATGATACTTAATGCTGGCATGAATGGCTTTTATGTGACGTTTACATAATGAATTTATACTGTGGCTAGCGTGTGAGTCATGCTTATGATGATCCTTCCATGAAACTCATGACTTTTTCAACGAAATAGAACTGTGAATTTATTATATATATTGTGGCAACAGAACCCTTTCTTCGCAAACTTCACCCATCCCTTCCCAGTTAAATATATTTTTGTTTGCTGAACTTCTTGCTGTAGCCATCTCGTTTAATTTTCTGAGAAAAATCAAGCCCATAACATATCAATATTGTGTAAACTCTTGACATATCTCCATGACTCCACAAATAGTACAAGTGGAAGTCCATGTCTCTAATTTTGAAACACTATGATGCAGATTATAGGGGCTATGTTCTCAAAAGTACCATTGATTAGCAGTGCTGTCATGAAAGCTACTGGTTGTGGTATGTGTTGTTGCGTGTAGAGTCTCCTATCTTCTTTCTCTTCATATCAACACATTTCTTGCTATATATGGACCTTATTCACTGCCTATTAATACTGGTTAGGTGCCATCTTTAATATTTTGTGGAGTAAAATCAATTATCCTTTTGTTTTCCTTCATAAGTTCTATTACATTTTACTCCAAGAAAGTCTTATAAGCGATTTACTTTTCCTAAATAGTAAGAAGATTATGTCACATTATTATAAACAAAGTGACTGGGTGGAAAAGTGGAAGGGATATGATTTTTTCTTTATAATAGGAAAATCTGACTTTTGCAAGAAGTTGGCCTACTACATCATATCATAGTACTGATTCATCTTGTCATCTAATACATGAAAATTGTTCCTACTGATACCCTTAACCTTCAAGACTGTCTTTCAACTGGTACGCCCTTCCATACTTCAATTGATGAAGAATCTATAAGATATTGTATGCTGCAATTAAAGAGTGTTTTGTTTATTGGTACTAAACTACTAATTTGATCTCTTAAAATTGAAGGATCCCTATGAAAACAGGATGGGAGGAGTTAATGAGCATGAGTTCTCTATCTCCTGAAAAGTTAATTTTCCCACATGTTGATTGTGCTTGTTTATATTATGTCACATTCTATTTAAAGATATTTTATATTCAAAAGTATGTTAACCACAAAGAAATTGCAGATTCTTTCAACTTGCTGGTAAACAATGGTGTCGCAGCCGGCCAAATCATATTCCATGTACGTATTATGACATTTTAAGCTCTTCATTTCAAACTTTTCTTTTTTCATCAAATGCATCAGTGATTCATGCATCATCCAGTCTGTTGATTCTGACACTTGAAGTAATTTATCCGGCAAGTTCAGACACACATTCATGTAATCCCACGCAACGCGCATGATTGCCTATGGAGGTCTGAGGTATGTCTCTGTGTGCTTACTTATCTTATATACTCAGAATGCGTGTCAATTCATTCTGAGCCATGGTTAGATCTCAATTGCCAAATTGGTTGGGCCTATTATATGAGTTCACTAACTAATGTTGAGATCTCACGTGTCAAGAAAGTTCGAAGTCCATGAATTTATTGTCTACTACATCCTAATTGAGGCAAAAAAAACAACTAATGCAGACTCTGAGAAGGCCTCCATTGAAATTGGATCAAGAAGCCTCCCAACTTGCAAACTGTATACGCAAAAATCTGTTAATTCCAAGAGACTGTGAAGATGGAAAAGTTGAAGCATCCAGTGCATCAGTAACTAATGAAATAACTGATTAGCACGCACTTTTGCAATTTGTATGAAGATACTACACCCAGACTCCCCTTGAGTTTGGTCAATTTCCAAACTAGCCCATATATTTTGGACATCATCCAAGTCCCTGGGATGCAAAGCATGAGTGCATTTGTTGATTATGTGCAGGTCGGTTGATGTTATCCTTCAAAGTTTTGGGGTTTACTTGTAAAATGGTCATACTTCACTGATTGTAGTTGTAATTAAAGATGTATGTCTGGATAAAAATAAGAATACAGTTCTGTTACTATTTACTTTTATAGCGAGTCTTACGGAGGATGCTGAAGAGGTAGTGGAAAAGTACAGTATTAGGTATTAACTTGGTACTTGCAAATTTCACAAACTTACGGTCTGGTATATAATTGGAATTGAATTTTCTGAGTTCAAATTGAATTTTGCATGGTTTTTTTACACAAAGATGCAGCTGAGCTGACCTTCTATGCCAAAACAGACTGAAAACTCTCAAGGAGGGTCGGCTAAATAGCAAGAGATTGAATGAGTTAGATCCACCTAGAATCTTTTGCGAACAACCTTAAACCTTTATAACTACGACTCTTGTTTCTTTGCAATCCATGAGTATGTTGCCTCATGGCTTTATCACTGCTCTTATCTCTGAGGGATTCTGCTGCAGTTTGATCCTCCATCTTTCATTTTAAGAACCTCATTATTGTAAATATGTTTCTCTTTTTTTTTAAGAAGCTCATGTGTAAATATGTTTCTCAAACTTATAATCTTGTACATGATACAGATCAATTACGGTTTACATTTGCCTTTCAGAAACGTAACACATCAAATATTTCTGATGCAATAGTACAGTAGTGTTAATATGTAGGGAACTTGGGATCAACGTCATGAGCCCAGGATTCCAGTCCCCCAACTATATCCTTAGCTGAGGTAAACCCCATCTTGTGGAGCATATGAACAGCTCTCTGTGAATCATTGCCTCTTCTACAAACAACATACAAAGAAGCATCACAGCTCTTGTTCCCTTCTCTGCTCAATGCATCAGATATTTCAGAAACTTTGGCCTCCAAACTAGCAAGAGGAATGTTGAAAGACTTTGGCAAAGAAATAATTTTGTAGTGATGCGCCGGCCTCACATCTACTAGTACATGCGCTTCACCATTTATGCATCTCTCATTGTACTCCTTGCTTGTTATTCTAGCATCTGCTGGGAGGAGGCCTAACTTTGCCGGTGCCTGCAATGGTCATTTAATTGTAAGGAAACACTTCAAATCTAGTGAGGTTAAGACACCACTTGGACTCCGCCAATCGCTCTGTGCTGCATGGGAATGGATTGAACTTCTCTATAAAGTAGTGTACCCCTCTCCAAATAGAGGAGGTAGAGGGGGAGGGGTTTGGAGGAAAGGAAACGAGGATGGCCAAATGCCAATTGCAATGAATGTTAAAGACTACATAGACCACCCACATAAGGGTTATTTGTATAATTTTGCAGGTTGATACTTGATAGGAACAAGTACTCCTTTATCAGTGTACATCATGCTCAACTCAGAAGGAAGATTGGATAAAGTGGAAACCATCGACCGCTATCCTCACAATTGAATGTTGCACCCAGGACGACTCATATTGGTTCGTGCCTTTTTGGCATAAAAGGCTAAGTGTTTTTTTTTTTTTTGGTTTTGGTTTATTTCTAAACAAGATTAGCTTCTAAATACAGTTTTGGTCCCTTTCTTTTGTTTGTTTGTTTGGTTTGGAAATTATGAGTTGATTATCAGTAGTTATGACTCATATAGTCATATATATGAGTCATATCCCTCCATCCTTGCTTACAATTGTAACTTACCCAGCATTTTCAGTAAAACAATGTGAACAGAAGAAACAGGGAAATAGATACGCACCGTGGAAAGGGGAAACTGAGTGAACTTTTCATAATCAAACCCACGGAACTTCTGCAATGTCATTGTTGAATGTTCTCCGCAGGCTACACACTGAGATGACTGTCCTCTGAGTTTGACCTAATTCATGGAATAGTTAGTTTTTAGGGCTGTGGACTGATGAAAATGACTAGATCAGAAAACATGAAAGTATATTATATAAAATATACTATTTCATTGAACTCTCAACATTTGCTTCGGCACAGTTAGGAGAATGGTTTAGGAATATTTCAGCAACTAGATAAGTGGTAGCCACAGGAATAAGTTATGATAAAACTTGAAAGCGTGCTGCACATATCTGTTTATCAAACAAGTGGTGGCCCAAGAAATAAAAATAAATAGAATAATCTTTGCAAAAAAAATAATAATATCTAGAGGAACAAGTAGGTCAGGGACAAACTAAATGTTGAGATTCAATGAGAGAGTTAAAAACATAATACAGATAGTGAGATATGCCATTGTTAACGCAGGCCAAATTTTACTTTATGCAGGACATATTCCATACAGATAAGGTTCGGAAACATGTCACAGAGAGAAAAAATGGAAGTTGGAACAAGTCCATATAAACATGGTAAACAACCAAATCAAAGCTTTCTGTATTATCCTGTCTTCACATAACACCATAACGTTATGTGAGTTCACACCACAGATGTATGGACAATTAACTATTGGACCTTTAGACATCAGGTACCAGGCGACCCCTATAATGTTCTCCCTGCGGAGGCATATATCGAGGTGCAATATAATTGACACCTAGAAAGTGAAGATTCTATCCAGATACACAACTTTCATTTTTCATTTTTCAATTTAAAGTTTTTCACAGATAAAACTATAGCAAACAAGTTTCACTTATTGATAGAAACAAGGGAAACTTACAACACGAATCCGAGCTGAAAGTGCATCAAATAGAAGCATTCGCCCTGAAAGTGGTTCACCGACTGCAGCTGCAACTTTTATAGCCTCCAGGGCTTGGAGACACCCAATAATTCCCGGAACTGCATTTGGTTTAGGGATAGTAGACAAGTATATAAAACAAGTATCTCAAAAAAAGTAAACTTGCACAACACTAGGTAAAACATGTTTACAATTCCCGCTTTTCTGTTAATCCAACACAGACAAAAATAGTGAAATCATAACACAGGCTAATTATCTCTATCCTGGTCAAGATTTCCCATTAGCCATTTTACATGCAGATCTTCCATTTCCATGTATCTCTCTCTCTCTCTCTCTCTCTCTCTCTCTCTCTCTCTCTCTCTCTCTCTCCCCCTCTCTCTCTCTCTATCTATCCTCCAAATTTAACTAAAACCCTTATAATGCTCATATTAATGGAAGTTGTAAGTGGGTTGTTATAATATAAATAAAGAATGAATAAAGCGATGTAAATTATCTAAGCAAAGAACCAATAATGAATTGTAAGTGGGAAAGTATTTAAATTTGAATAGAAAAATGAATAAAAAATTGTTAATATGTGGTAAAGATGTAAATATGCTTGTATTGTAAGGTCATGATTATATGAAGCATTTCTAATGTTGGTATGGGAAGACTAATGGAACACAAAATAAGGAAATTTTCAGAGAACAGATGAAGTAATACCCACTTTCACACAATTCCTTATTTTCTTGAGCAAAATACAAATGGCAAGCAAGCCAGGGGGAGGAGGAAGTAACACAAATAAAAATATGCATGTGTTATACAATAGTAATCATCTTATATATAATATATAATTAACCAGCCAAGACATTAGTTTTAGTCACCTATAAAGACAAGATGCACACTTATTAGTGGCTATGCCACTATAATTAATAGTAGCAGTGCTAAATCATTATGCAGCCCCAACGCTAAGTGCTATTTTTTGTTATTCCTGGCTTCCTGCTATAGTGGATAGCATCACTAAGTCACTATATAAGACAATAAGAGGCTAATGGGTCTATTTGATGCTAGGGGGTGAATCACCAGTCCACCATCTCATATATAATGTGGGACCCACAATATACGTGAGAGGTGGCTAAATTTAAACCAAAATATGTACCCTCTACAAAGGTCTGAAGATTCCCTTTCTCAATTCTGAATTCCAGAACCTGATAATGCTTGCAAGACATGATTACAGTATTTTAAGTATGATCCTAAAACCATCATTTTAGTTGTTACATCCTAGATATACCTACTCCCAGGACTCCACTGTCTGCACACCTCTGGCATGCTGTCGTAGGAGGTGGAGTTGGAAAAAGGCATCGGTAGCAGGGGCCTCCATTGTAATTGTAAACTGTCAGCTGCATTAGCAATCAAAGACAGGTCAATGCAGTTAATCAATAAAGCCATTGTTCCTACCTGTCATGTAGTAGTATATATTAAGCAGATTGTCAGCCAAAAATATGCTGCCTCAGCATTATACCTGCCCTTCAAGTCCAAGTGCAGCTCCAGAAATAAGAGGCTGAAATGCACAAAAGACATGTGGACACTGGTCAGTAGTCAGAGAGAAATTCCTTGTCAAGGACATGATGATACAACTTGGTGAAAACTGTTGACCGGTTCTGGTGATAAATGTTTTTACTTGTGCAAGAGATATAGTAGTAACTATTTGGAGACCCCAATACTAAGCAATAGAAAACTAACCTCAAATTTGAAAGGAAAGGCGGTCTATAACTGAAGCTTAGGCGCTACTGACTACTGTAGAAGACCCCAATTGTAAATCCCATAACTAAAAGTCTAAAATGCAACATCAGGATTTTCTATTTAGAGATACCATCATATGTTACTACCGCGTTACATACAATATAATAGATGGAAGAAAAACACTTTTGCAACTTGTTACAATATGCAAACTATATTTTCGAAGCACCAGTAAGACTTACTCCATTCATCCCATATAAGTTAGAATGTATATCCAATTAAATATCAAATGATGGAGAAACTCACCTTACCCAACACAACACAGCAATCACTGATCATGTAACGACTTGGCACATTATCAGTTGCATCTACAACAATATCGTACCTAAGAACTAAGAAGTATTAAAAATTGCAAAATATGAAATCACAGCTTCCGCTGGTGAAGCGGATATAATAAACAGTATGGAGGACAAATTAGATAAAAATATCATACTTGCTCATGATATCCAAGGCATTAGACGTCCGGAATGCTTCCTTATGCTCTACAATTTTTACGGTGGAGTTGATGCTGGAAAAACAATATAAGTCGAATTAGAGATCAATAGTGACATATTAATGATACTAAAGCTTTACAAAATAAAATGACTAGACATACGCGCGGCATGCAGCAGCAGCAGACTCTACTTTTGATCTTCCGATATAAGCTTCTGTGTGAATGATCTAGAGAGATAAAAACTAATTCAGTTCGGCCCGAGAGTATCATCTCATAACTCATAAGAGGATTACAAGAAAAAGAATGTATGTCCAGCAATTGAGAAAACAAGAAATAATTTGTATCTTCACTCAGGCTTTAGAAAGAAAAAGATACAGATCATTTCTCTGTAGGGATAAGTAACACACTCTTCTACCCACAACAAATTAAATTACACCATATCCAATACACTAATGCAATATCCACTTGTGGTTTTGGATCTGATTCCGGTGAGTGTAAACCAAGTTTATTTCTTATGGATGTTAACACAGGTAATAAGGCAAAAACATGTAATGGGCGGTCTAACAGTTGGAGTTGGACACGCCTTATACATTATAAATAATCACACCAACACCCACTAGGTGATGTTGGTGCAGTCCCCTAATTTGCGCATCCACCTTTAATATTAGGAATACCATATTCCTCACCTCAAGTGGTAGGCACATTCCCTTCAATTGCACCAGTCTAACAATACCCTTAGTTTTCAACCATTAGACCGTATAATCAAGCTCTTCTCCACTATGAAATGTCAAAATATTATACTAAAGTCTAAAACAATATTGCTCAGGTTTACACCGTTTAATCCAAGCCCTAGGTAACAAAGTCTAAATGAACTCATTCAAAATAATATAAATATATTACGACGAGATCTCTCTTCTTATGCATTGATGGCATGACTGTAATTGTAACATGTTTGAAATACTCGACCAATTCATTTTAGCTGCTTTCACCTGTCCTCTCTAGCCAATTACAAAGTATAATTTATTGCTAACATAAACAGGAATGTCTATATGGTACAAATGATAACATCTGACAATGTTTTTCTTACAACACACCTACCTGCCTGTGCAAATTGTTAAGCTCCACCACATCATGATCAACGATACCAATACGACCTGCAAAAAAATTCTACCAAGTAACTCATCCACTCAAACCAAAACTCTAAGACTAAGCAGCAACAAACAAATTCAAATAAGACACAAATTAGCATTCATCTGAAAGTAATAAAATCAAATGAGACACAAATTAGCATTCATCTTCAAGTAACAAAATCTAAGAAGACGTGCATTAATATTCATCTACAAATAACAACATCAAGTAAGACGTGCATTAGCATTCATCTACAAGCTACACTATCATATCTGATCTGACACATCAGCTTTCATCTTCGAGTAACAAAATCAAAGAATATGCAATTTAACATCCATCTACAAATAACAAAATCAAATACGACGTACATTAGCATTCAACTACTAGGGAAAATGTCAAATAAGACGTGCACTGACATTCATCTACAAGTAACAATATCTATAAGCCACACAGTTCATCTTCAAGTAACAATATCAAAGAAGACATACATAAGCATTTGTTTACAAGTAAAAAACCTCAAATAAGAAGCAAGCATTCACCTACAAATAATAAAATCATGTACGATGCACACAAGCATTCGTCTACAAGTAATAAACTCGAATAAGACGCAGATTATTTAGCATTCATCTACAAGTAACAAAATCAAACACACACACCAACACCACATGCAGCTAAGTAGAGCAGAGCTGGTGCTCCCAAGCCACCAGCACCGATAACCAACACTGAAGACTTGAGCAAGTTCGCCTGAGCTTCGACACCAAAAGAAGGGAGAATGAGATGACGGCTATATCTGTAGATCATTTCGGCCGATAATTGGCCGTCGATAACTGTATCAGCGGCGCACGGTGCACACGAATCGTTCTCTTTGCTTTCGCTTTTCGCAGTACAGCTGAGACTATCGAGCTGAGCTTGCAGAGCTGAAATTCGATCATCGATTTGCGCTTTGGAGGCCTGTAAAGACTCAATTTCTCGGCGGATATCGGATACGTTTGCGGAAACTCCGTCCGAATCCATGGCCGTGAGCTTGTTATGGGGAATTTGCAAGCTCCAGGTGGAGGAAATGGAGAGACTAAACCCTATACCCTCCCTTTTCACCGAGAAAAGTGTGTTTCAGTTTTCACTTCCAGGTTTCAACTGGCAAGTTTCTAAATTTTTATTAACACTAGCAAAATTATGAGCACGTGCCCAAGCCAAACAAATTACATCTCCTATTAAAATTTAATATGCTTATACTTAATTAATTATAAATTTAAATTATAATATATATTATATAAATTCTTAATAAATATATAAATTTGTTATAGTAGTGGGAGATATGTGTAACTACCTTTTTTTTTTTTTCCTTTTTAACTTTATTTTTAGATGAGAAAAATTAATTCAATTAGTTAAAATTGAATTAATTAGTGTAATAATTACATTTGTATAGTTTCCTTTTAAAATAGGAGAAATTACGGGAATACGGATCGAATTACCACTAATCATGTAACGACCCGGCCCCTAGAGGACCGAGCCCCGATCCTTTGAGCTCGCGTGGTTACTCATTGGCAACTCTCGAGTTTGTTACTCATTGGCAGCTCTCGAGGTGATATGCTGGTTCATTGTACCAACACAAGTCTTTTCTCACGCACTTTGTCCTCTATGCGCGAATTAGGAGACTTCTCTTGGTTGATCACCCATCCTAGGATTGCTCCAGAGCAAGCTGCTTAACTCTAGAGTTCTTCTAGGCGGATTCCCGAAAATAAAAGTGTACCTAAATGGTATCAAAGTCGCACCAACCCAAAGCTCACAAGGGGCGGACGGTTGGTTGGACTGTGGTGCGGCGGGGACGTCGCACAATTCAAGAGGGGGTGCATGTTACGTGCCCGAATTTCAAGTCAGATCCATAAAGCTTAAAGGGATTGAGAACGCTCCTCATACCTACAAGGTGCACCTATCTTTCCGGGAATCTGCCTAGAAGAACTCTAGTGTTAAGCGTGCTTGCTCTGGAGCAATTGTAGGATGGGTGACCAACTAGGAAGTCCCCCGATTCACGCACAAGTGAGGGCAAAGTGCGTGGGAATTTGTGTTGGTACAATGGGGCCAACATATCACCCCGAAAGTTGCCCATGAGTAACCGCACCGACCCAAAAGATCGGGGTCGGGTTGTTACATCAATTTGAATTTGAAATTCATTTTAAAAAATTGTATAATTTTTTGGAAAACACAATATAAAGACCCACGAGATAGAATATAAGAACAAGTTACACGTTTTATTGTGTCACTTTTATTACAAATAATGTATGACGTATACAAACATAAATAATGTTGTTGTTTTTGATAATTGATTAACTTTTTTCGAGTTGAATAATAATTGTCAACTTATATGTAAGTGTAAGTTTTTCTGTAACTAGTTACATTTCAGAATTTACTGTTCAATGTACTTAGTAAACCATATATGATGTATCGACTACACTGGATATATAACTCACACTCCAAGTCCTAATTGAACTCGACTTCGATTAGATCTAATATAGTTTTTACCTTTATTCGACTAACATAACAAGTTTCATAGTAGTTAATATTTACTGTGTGCAGGAGATTGAAACATAAAAGAATTCAGTATTCTAAAGAAGGTGACAAGTCGAAGGAAAATAGGAGTGAAAGACAGAAGATTAACAGGATAAGGAGAAATCTGTAAGAGAAGACAAAGATTGACAAGAATCATAACACAAGTCAATGTAGGATTCTACCCCTATGAAGTCGGCTTGAAGAATCTATATAAAGGGCGACTACATTGAAGACAATTACGTGTTTCAAGTAAGTCATTCCCATAGAATAGTTGTGAGTTGTTTCACGTATTTTGTCATCAACCTCTTCCAAAATTTATCTAGTTGTTAGTCTAGACATTAAGAGCTAGATTAGTATGGTTCATTCCTAACATCTACTTGGTTGTTTTTCATCTAGTTGTAGTCTTAGAATAGAGCTAGAGTAGTAACATTGTATTCATTATATGTTCATTCATATAGTAGATACTTTTTCCTTGAGGCTCGGTGGGGTATCGACATAGATAACCTTCCAGAAACTTATATCGTATTTCAGTTTATTTTCGCTGTCTTTCTGATTTATATAAGTTTCCGTCGATGGTGTATGTTGTACTGAATATACTCTTCATAGTTTACTGAGTAAGAGTGTAGTCATTACACATAGTTAAGTCGTGGTAGTTGTCAACGTATTTAATCCCGATCCATATACTATTTCAATTAGCATCAGTGCCAAATGCCTCCATATTGGTGGTTCGGATTTGATACTTTGAGAGATGGATACCACAAATGCTGCCAACAAATTGTCTATCCTGGATGGTTCTAACTATGGTTACTGGAAGCTACGTATGAGAACCTACATCATGTCAATGGATATTTGTGCCTGGAGATCAGTCACTAAAGGGTATGTGCTACGTAAGCGGGCTCCAGATGGTGACAAGGATGTGATACCCAAACCTGAATTAGAATACACGGCTAATGAGGTAACTGAATCCACTCTTCATGAAAAAGCTCTTAATTTTATTTTTGCTCATGTTAATCATATATGTTTAAATTGGCTCAAACATGTACTATTGCTAAGAGTGCATGGGATATACTCCAAAACCATTGTGAGATTGATGAGAGTGTTAAGGAGTCTAAATATAAGATGTTAGCTAGCAAATTTGAGAATCTTAGAATGGGTGAGGATGAAAATATCACTGAGTACTTTGAGAAACTAATGGATATATCCAATGAGAGTCAAATACTTGGTGAACCTTACTCTAATAAACAATTGGTTTATAAGGTCGTTCGTAGTATTTCTATAAGATACGAGAGGAAGATGATTGCTATTGAAACTGCTCATAGCTTGGCTAGTATGGATTTTCAAGCATTAATGAATATTTTATTAAATTATGAGATGTTTATGGAAACCCATCCCCTGGTCTTAAAACAAATAAGGATAAAAGTGAATCTGGTATAGTTCTTCAAATTACCTTTGTTGATAATGAGCCTGATACTGAGGAAGCCATTGATAATATGCTTTTAAACAGTGTTCTTAAACGTTTTAAAAATAGTAGCCTAAAAGACAAGTTTAAAGGTAGTTCGAGCAGCAATCCCTCCAAATATTTTGTCAAACATGCCTATAAACAACCAACAGTAAAAGAAGTTGAGAAACTCAAGAAGAAGAAGTGCTTTGCATGTGAAGGGTATGGTCACTTTGCTAGTGAATGTGCTAACACCCTTCGAAAGAGGGGTAATGCCTAGTGGGTTTGTGTGTTTGGTGATACATGTATTGAGGAGGAAACTTCCACTGAAGACGAGGAACATGAGACATCTGCACTACACGCTTTTGTGCACATGAAAGAAGCATATGAAGACTGGTGTTGACGACACTAAGGACACCCAGGAACAATTCTTTGCAGATTTTTCTGACTCTGAGTACACGGACAACACCTACAGTGATGTCCACGACTCAGATAATCATGATCTACGTTGCTTGGCAGGTACCACTGATTGTGATACAGGTGACTTTCCAGACATAGATGAAGTACAAGAAGAGGAAATTGTGAATGAACTCAAAAGACGTGCTAATTCAATGGAAGAAAGTCCTAAAAAGAGAAGTGTATCTCAAAGAAGAAAACCACTATCTTCGAGACACCATCAACCAACTTGAAGTTACTCTTACCCAAAAAGAGAGTGAACTCGAAAAGGTACAATCCAGGTTAGACGAAGCTGAACTTACTTTTGCTAAGCTTAATGTTGGATCCTCCAAATTTGATGAAATCTTATCCATAGCTAATGATGGTACCACTGGATTGGGATATTCTAAACTTGTGGATAAGACTGCCTCTATGTTTCCCCTTGGCCATATATTTGTGAAAGCTAAAAATTCTGACTATGATGATGAGAAACTTAAAAGAAATTTTTTGTGTGTGATCATTGTCATAAAATAGGTCATATTAATCCATATTGTCTCAAATTAGCTAAAAAGAAAGGAAACATTGAGCAGGTACCAAATACTGATGATAAGAGTGTTGACTCTATATCCCCTTAATGAACTAGTATCTCTTCTAGTGTCAATGGTGCTTCACTAACCAAACATGTAAAGATTCCGATAGAAGGTGTGTTGAAAACATCCTCAACCAGCAAAAGAAGTCAAGACAGTGTTCCGACTACACCTGCCATAACTAAGCAGAATGAAGTCAGTACACATGTCTCCAGAACTTCTAAAAGGAAGGACAAACATCAGGTTTGGATGACCAAGAACAAAATCATGAACAATGTTCTATTCATTGTTGTTAAAGCTAACTCTACAGGTGCTTGGTACTTTGATAGTGGATGTCCCCGTCACATGACTAGCACTAAATCAAATTTGAAGAATTTTGTGAAACTAACAACATGTACTGTTACCTATGGTGGTGGAACAAAAGGAAGAATTATTGATAGAGGTGCTTTAGAAATTAGGGGACTACCTCCACTTAAGGGTGTTTAGTTGGTAGAAATGGCTACTTTAATTAGTATTAGTCAACTTTGTGATTATGATCTTATGATCTTGTTTAGCAAGAAAACTTGTGAAGTTTTCGATTCTGGAAATCGGTATGTCATGCCAGGTACACGCTCAAAGGATAATTGCTATCTTGTTGATAGCCAGGAACAGTGCAATCAAATTAAACTTGATGACTCTATACTATGGCACAAAAGACTTGGTCATGTAAATTACAGGAACCTGGAGAAACTTGTCAAGACTGAAGTTGTGAGAGGAATTCTCAAGCTCGCAAGTCTAGGAAAGAATGTGTGTGAAGATTGTCTCAAAGGTAAGCAGACCAAAGCTCTTCACAACCCAGTTATTACTGATGGTCGACATGTTGGAACAAGTAAGTGCTTTCATGTAACGCCGTAGATCCTAGTCCGGACGTCAAGGACTATGTCAACCTCCAAAACCTCAATACATATCATTAAAATATTTGCAAAACTCCAAAATACATACAATACTAGTAAAGCATTTTCAAACACGCCGATAAGTTCATAATTCAAATATCGAATATCACAAGCCAAACATAATATTTTATAAGTTTGAAAGTAGAAAATAACCCACGTTATCATGTGGTAGTATTATTTATCTCGGCACAGAGTCAGGTATCCTAATCAAACCCCCCCCCCCCCCCCCCCCCCCCCCCCCCCCCCGCCCTCCCCCCCCCGCGGCCCCCG